>JAJGRX010000673.1:600000-826597 GCA_025461125.1 Carex kokanica
TATTGCGACTGTATTTAACTATGTTGTGATAAACTTTTGGTTTCACATTTGAGCATCCAATTGTTTTTATTCAAGTCAAAACATTTCAAAAAAAAATTAATAACACTCCACTTGTCTTGGTTTGGGACCGGTTACATCATTTAGATATAGGCCGAGTTAATTTGAAAATGTGTTATTATCTCTGAAATTTCAATTTAAAAATAAATGTAACAGAAATTAATAAATTGGGAACAAGGAGAGATAAATACCTTCATGAAGTGGAGCTTGCATAATTTCATCATCTACTTCTTTGGACATTGATCACACCTATACAACAGCAATGTGGCACGTACTTGTTGGTGGGGTCAATGTTTGTGCTTGCATGAGTCATCTACAAGAAGTTACACAAAGACCAACGGTTGCAAATGAGAACTTAATCAATTGCAAGAGCCATTGAGAGGATTCAAAACTTGAAATAACATAGAGCATGGAACAAACAAAAACTAGGCAGGAAATATAATCATAATAACACTTACCAGGAGGGTTGAAATAGAGTCAGAGAGCTTAGTACCTTTCAATGTACTTAGAAGTCAGCGAAGTAGGCAACTCTGGGATTTCTTCCAGCAAAGTAGCTTTGCCAATGTGAAGTTGTTGAAGGGCAGTGAGCATCACCATTGTACCAGGCAATGACCGCAGCGAGCTTGCATCCCAGATGTACAATCTCTTGAGGGTACTACTGTTTTGTAACAACCATTGCTCTGGCAGGGCCTCCATCCCTGAACACTTGCCAACAGTCAGGTAACTAACAAATCTTAGGCATCTAAGTGGCTCAATAAGAAGGAGACAGAGGTGATCAATTTCTAGATAACTGATCTTTAAAGAGACCAAGTTGTTTCCTTGGTTGACAGTATGTGCTTGTGGCATAGATGAAATTTCAATGAGCTTGTCGCATCCTTCGATTATCAGTTGTCTGAGCGATGTAAATGCCTTTTCAGAGGAAGGGATACAAGTAATATTTGCACTGTTTACAATAGAAAGATAATCAAGTGTAGAGAGGTGTGATGCTGACTCTAGCAATGACACATCAAGTTCACCACAGTTTCCCATTTCAAGATTTTCTAGTTTCGCAGGTAGCAAGATGCTTTGGTTATCAACTGTTACCAGCTTTGGGCTTCCCTTTATAACTAAGTGTTTTAGTGACACAAAGTTCCCAAATGCACCAGTTGGTAACTGAACCAAATTCTCACAGTCTCTGATGGTTAGTTCCTCAACAGATTGCAAATCTAGGTTTTCTTGCTGCAGAAATCCATTCAATGATATTAATTTGGGACATTCGGTAATCCGTACTCTTTTAAGCGATGATTTCATACATGATGGTGCTTCATCTGTAATGCTAGAACTCTGGTGCATATCTGGAAGGGAATTAAGCCCCACTCTACGTACTTCAAATTCAAAAAGAGAAGAAGGAACGGTCGGTATATTGGCCAGGTTTGGGCAGTCTGAGATTACAAGTTCTTTTAGATTTGGAAAGCCATAACAAATATGTGGTCCTGCCCAGGATTCCCATTTTGGCATGTGGGAGCAATCTAGCCGTTCCAAAGATGGAAAAACACAATCACTTGTCCAAATTGGAGACCTGTTGCCTGTATAATACCCAATGGTCAAATTCTTGAGATTTGGATTGGGTCGGAGGTTATCAATGACTTGCTCAGGGTCATGATAATTGCTCCCTGGAGTCCATTCAAGGGATAGTGATATAAGACTTTCCTTTTTGGATAGGTTTGCATTTGTAGCTTCAAGTGGATCCCCTACATTCTCAATTTTCTCAATAGAAAGGGAACGGAGATTGTTTAGCATCTCTAGTTCATCTATATGGTGACCACTCTCCCGTCCAACAAAAAAATGTAACTCTTGTAGAGATGTCAACTTGTGCACTCCGTGAATTTTTTGCATTACCTTGTTGGGAAGGTTCATATAGCGTAAACTAACAAGATTGGTAATTCCAGTTGTTTCAACACCCTCATAATCGATATCTCCAAACAATAATTCGGGGGCTATTGTTAGCACTTGTAGATGGTAAAGCTTATAAAGTGAATTATGAATGAAATATCTACATGATAGTTGACGCACATTAAGGTTGACCTTTAGAAAGCGAAGATGCAACAAACTACCAATCTCCTCCGGCAGTTCACATGTACCGTTTCCCTGTATGACCAATAAACGCAAAGTTTTCTTAAGTGAACCATTTGGGGGAACAAATCGATCTCCAATCAAGGTTATTACCAAGGTGCGTAAATTTCTAAGATTGAATATCCCTTCAATTTTACTTTCTGGAACAGCGACATGTTGTGCAGTTAAAGGTATATTATCAGATTCACCATTTGGTTCTACTCTGCAACATTCTCCTTTCGATACATTCTGAGCCAGATCATGCATCAAATCATGCATAACATAGGACCTTCCAGACCCAAACTGTTTTTCAAAGAAAGATTTCCTAAAAAGGTGATTGAAATACTCTTCTCCAATATCTTCTGGCCTTGCTCCTCCGTGCAACTCTTGGCGGATGAATCCAGAAGCCATCCACATTTTGATCAACTCATCTTTGTTGAACCGATAATCTTGAGGAAATATGCAGCAAAATCTAAAGCATTCTTGCAAATGTGCTGGTAGATGGTAATAGCTCAATTTCAGCACATCTGCAACATCCTTAGCATTCTCTAAGTTGATCAGCGAATCATGGTTCAAAATTCTTTTCCAGTAATGGAAATCCATGGATGAGTTCAGCAAGCTTCCAATCACCTTTGTTGCTAGGGGGCTACCTCGGAGCTTCTTTACAATATCATTTCTGATCTTTTGCAAATCTCTATGATTGTCAGGGTCATAACCATGAAATGCATACTTATTGAACAACTCTAACAACTCTTGCTCTTTCAAGCCTTCTAACATTAGATTTCTTTGTTCCACATTTAACACACGAGCAAGCATGTCAGCCACTGATTTCATTCTAGTGGTGAGTAAAATTTTGCTTCCTTGTTGTACAAATTTCAGGGGAGCAATCAAATTCTCCCAATCACACATTTTCTCGTCATTCCACACATCATCTAGAATAAAAAGAACTTTCTTTGAAAGTACCATTTCCTTCAAGTTTGTCTGAAGGCGATTTAATGATTCATTATCACGGCATTTTTCCCCTAGTTCTTCCAGGATTTTTCTTGTTATATCTTGAACACTAAAGCTTGTGGAAACACAAACCCAAATTGTTTTATCAAAATGGTTCTCTTTGCTAATCTCCTCAAAGATTAACTGTGCAAGAGTGGTTTTCCCTAATCCACCCGCCCCCACAATACAAATGGCAGAGATATTTCCCAGAGATGCTGGTTTCTTTAACCATTCAATTATCATGGCCTTCTCTGTCTCACGGCCGAACACTTTGATTCCGGTTGAAAGGGAAGCAGTTTCTCGATTAGAAATGTAAACTGGCTCATTATTGGGTTTTGTAAGGCCATGAACATCTAGTGCCATTGCAAATTGGAAGAAAAGGCCAACATCTGCGGCAGCTAGATCTAACATTTCTACAGCCTCCCTTAACCTCTTCAATGTATCTTCACTAATGGTAGAACCAGTAAATTTTCTCTTCAGCGAACCAATTATTGAAGAGGAAGATCCACTAACCTGATCTCGATTTTTCACCATGTCTTCCAGCTCCCAGTACTTGAGTTCGTCAAGCACATCTTCAGCTGCCAAGAAAGCTTCTTTGAATTGCTCTAGCCAAGCATTCACCCCTGAATTCGGGTGCTTCAATTTTAGTGCCTCGCCAACACCCATGACAGCTGCAATCTTGGGAAGAGCTGCTTTCACTCTATGTAGCTCGGATTTAGTATCAGCTGGCAACATACGCTCGCCCAAGTAGGAAGAAGCCGTGTCGAGTAGTTTGCTAATGATTGCAGACCCGAACCATTCACCAACAGTTGAAAGAGCTACCTCCATCGAGATTTTCTTCTTCTAACTTACTATCTCTCTGTTTTTTTTTCTTTTTTCTAAGTAGCAAAGGAACTCAATGACCAAAAGAATGATTGTATGAGAGAGAGAAAAAGAGATTGAGATCTGAAAAACAGAGTGAAGACAGTAAAGATAGCAAAAGAGATGAAGTTTATGGGATGTGTGGGTGTAATGCAACCCAAGTTTTTTTTTTTTTTTTTTTTTAACTAACAACGATTGTTTACAGAATAAGAAAAAACACTAACAATTCGTAGTAGATTGTTGAATGAAAGATGAATAGAGAAATTGAGATTCGTAGAGAACAAAGATCGGCTAACAAAGGAAGTGAATTACCAAAAGACTGATTGTATGAGAGGGAGAAAGAGAGATTGAGATCTGAGAAACAGAGTGAAAAACAGTAAAGGTAGCGAAAAGAGATGAACAAGCAATGAAGTTACAGTTCAATTAACATTATTGGCGATCAGATTCTCTGTGGCATGTTCAAGCTAAACATCATAGGAAGCAATTAATTAATAAGCCTATCCAGCTTCAGAAAAATTAAAGTACAGCGTCAGCGACCCATTACACGGTATCTTAATGTTTTCGTCAAAAAAAGAAATGGAAACTAAAAGTCAGTGTGAGTCACGGATACACAAATTGTGCTTTCCTAGAAGCATAGTGTATACTAAAACAAAAAAAGATGCACAGTTGATATTAAAAAAAAAAGTAATGATTTCAAAAGTAACAAAAGGGATTTGCTTGTCTGCCAGTAACAAAATTTGTGTATGGTCTATGGTCTCTCTCTCTCAGTAGTGGATAAAAGCTACCACTACCAGTAGTGGATTATATATTTGAAGTAGTGATTTTTAAATGCACAGTTGATAAAAGCTACCACTACCAGTAGTGGATTATATATTTGAAGAATACAGCTAAGGATTTGCTTGTCTGCCAGTAACAAAAGGGAATCCCAATTATTTCACACGTAGAAGAAGGGGTGTATGGTCTATGGTCTATGGGACCCACTGCGCAGGCATCCAGGCATAGGGAGCATCTAGATCGCTAAAACAGAGGATTCTCAAATTGAAATGCTTAACCATGAGCTACTGTAACTGAGGACCAAATGAAAGATATGGACAACCAAAAGAGCAACTATAGTGTCCATTGGTTTAATTTCAACCGAAGCAATGAAGTGCGAATCCAATTATAAGAGTGAATGACATTAATTGACTCTCTTTTTTTAAGAAAACATTCTATTAAGGTGTAATATTTTAGATAAAAATCTTTGTTAAATATGTTTTCAATAATTTAGTTCGGTTCCTATTTTTTGGTGTTATTAATATATAATAATTTTCATTCAATTTTTATTTTTCCCTAACAGAATAAATTGATCCCAATTAAAATATAAACTAGATGCGTCGTTGCGGCTACGCCGCAACAGTTTTCTTGGTGCGTGTTAGTGTACACACGTAACATTTTTTTTCTACTCCTTTGTTTACTTATTGTAGCAGATATTCTCCACAGAATCGGAATTGAAATTCTGCAAAATGGAAGTGTAAGCAAGTGCATAGAATTACTGTAACAATAGATCTTGAAATATATTATGCATTTTTTCCTGTGGTTTTGAAGTCAAACATGAAGAAATCAAATATATACCGAATATTCAATTTTTCACTGTGATCCATATTAGGAATTCTATATGGTAGAGATAATAACAATTAAGTAAATATATTTCCTGAAGTACAAATAGAAAAAAAAAAAAAAAACCACACACACACAAACAAAAACAGACCCAACCCTTTAACCAAAGCTGCACTGGATGGGTGCCTGTGTTTTATGAAGTCAAAACTACTTTACTAAAATCTTCACCTCATATTATAGCGTGAGTCAAGATCAAGTCTGGACAGGGATGAGGTTTGGGAAGCTTGGCAAGTGCAGAATCGCATGGGGCAAAAACTGAAGGATACAACTAATTCTGGATTTAAGTACTGAGGAATTGGATAGCTGTGTGAGAAATGATCTGTTGTAAGACCTACGGGTCATGAAAGATACCAAAAAAAAAAAAAAAGATCAAGTCAATTTCATGTCATACTTCATGAGACACTTCACACAAACCAAATTGCTTAATTTTCATTTTGTGGAAATATAATTTTTGCAAAACTATTGCTTAATTTTCATTTTTTTTTTTTGCTTAACTTAACATAGATCATAAGTATCACTAAAGTAATAACTACTAATTATACCAAATATCTATTTTCTTGAAACGTACCAAGAGCTCAATCCACATGCAGAGAAATTTACAGCTGGGCTCAAACCAAAACTGAATCAACTTAAACACCTGAACCTATGTGGCAGGCTATACTATCTAATTAGGCGTATATTATATCTAACACATTTTCTGCAAAATTTTCACCTGAACATGTAATAGTAAGCATGTGAAGTACATAACTCACATATTCAGCATATTGAAACGCTTCATTACCTGAACATGTAATAATAAGTACTTATATTTACTTCGTTCGAAATTGGTGATTGAGAGAGGGGGTAGTGATTATCATTTTTGCCCATAATATAATTTCTATCAGCTGGTTATTTGGTTGCGAGGATGTCACTACAGTAGAATTCAGAGTCGAAGCAGATTGTGGTAGGTACGTGTAATAGTCAACCGGAGAATATTTTTTACCTTGTTTGTGGTTTCTTCGAATGATGTTCTACGAAGAGTTGCTCTTGCTCTGAACTGCATAGAGGGGTAAATCTTTTTAGCGTCATTTTTCAAAGATACTTCCAGATGTACCCTTCAAAACTATAGAACATCACATTTATGCAAAGAAATTATTGTACTAATATAATACCAGTGTGAAACTCCGCCTCTGTAGTTTCTGTACTGGTTCAGTATGTTAAACTTTTGGCAGCCTATAATCTATATAATAACTTACTGAGCAGAAACCAGTTGTTGCAAATGTACCGGGACAGCGAACTGAATCAATGACCATTGCAAATAGTGAAAATCCATTTACATAGATTCATTTTCTGTAAAGTTAAAGAATATGATACGCCGAGTCTAGTTCACTTTTTAGATCACAGAAGTCATCACATCTCATATGACGATGCTTACGCAGATATAGCTTTTCTTTCTCAGTATAAGGGGATATGCTGCGTGTATGTGCCCTTATTTGGAAAAAAAGATGCTACCATATTCCATTTAATTGCGGTTACGAAAGCGACAAACATCCATTACTTACACCGACTGGAAAATCACCCTATGTTGGACCCAAATTGCTCAACATAGATTTGCACAAAAATGTCTGATTCATGCTTTCTCAAATTGTGTTTTAGATTTCTAATTGCTTCTCTATCTTAGGACAAAGTCAAGGGTGATCCTGATCAGGCAGGGGCTTTCATATAAGGGCACATACATGCAGCACATTTCAAAATGTTTTTGAGGATAAAATAAATAAAAAATGATTTAGCAAGAAGTAATTAAAATAGTACTTCATATGCACAGACACAGAGCATTTTAAAATGATTTTCACCTCGCTTTCGGCATTATGAAGCTCGATACGAGTGACATCAAGGATTTCTTGATTCAATGTACCATTTTTCCTCATTGAGGCAGCCTGTTGGGCTAAGGGTTTGCACTCCTTGCTTAGACCTTCCAATCTGCAGGTTAAACAAAATATAAATATTTAAAAATCTTTTTTCTTTTTTGTTGATTAAGGTCTATAGCAAATTATGCACCAACATTTATGCAAAATTACAAAAATATCCAATTTCTCATACTTGCAGAATTTGTAATTAAATATACGTATGGTTTGTCATGTGGAAACAGTTTAGTTGGATTAACACATTCTTACAGAAATATATTGTTCAAATAAACATGTGATTATAACAATCTAAAATTGACCTCTACTTCTTCATATACCCAAAATTTGAAATTCCCATTATTTTGCATCGAAGAAGAATTAAACCAGGTTTTGAACAGAATTTAATACATATTGAACAGAATTGAATACCTAACCTTTGTTATTTGGAGAAGGATATCTGTCGTCACTTTAGCTGGAGGGTGGGCTTACTGTCACGACCCAGGTCAGCCAAACGGGTCAATTTAGACATAGTCAGCATTAACGAAGGAGGAGAAGTTTGGGGGCAGCTCGGGCACGCGAACGGTCAGTGTTCATTTAAATTCTGCATTGCTGATACTGGGCCCCTCTTGGACAGAACTGGAGGAACTGGAGATGAAGATGCAGATTAGTTGGAGCAGTTCAGCCAATTAATTTGATTAATGGAAGAATTGTAATAAAGATAGGATTAGAAGGATTTGTAACCAATTTCTGTTGTAACAGCATCGCCTTTATAAAGGCAACAATTGTATCCATTTCCATTATGAAAAAATGATGTCAATTTGAGTGTTTCTCTTTTATCAGGCTTTATCGCCATTGTTACTATTACTTTACCAGTTTATCCATAATTACTCAATTCAATCAAATTAGTTTTGTTTCTTCATTTCAATTGAGTGTTTCTTGTCTTGATTGAGCTGAGGGTCGTTACACTTACTCGGAAGGGACGAGCAGAAGGCGAGGTGAAGCTGCAGACGGTTGGAGAGAAGCTTGTGGAGAAATTGACGGAGACAAGAGGAAGAGGAGGAGGGAGATGGCGAGGAAGGAAGAAGGGGATTTTTCCAGCGGCAGGAAATGGGTTGGCGGGTTTCCGTGTTGGGAAGGGAAATTTTAGACGGTGACGAAGGCGATGAGGGAGTGGACAGGTGGCGAGAGGGAGGGGTGACAAACTATTTTCATTTTTGGGAGTAAATGGAGAGGTGGGGTGTGGGGCCTCGGTCAGGAAACGCTGAGCCGTTCATTTTTCATCGGAGGACAGGCAGGGGCCAACTCTTTGTTGAGCAGACACTCAACCGTTGATTTTCCATCGGACGACCAAAAGAGGGCGTGGTACTGTTCATGCTACAGTACCAACCCATCCAAAATTAAGATATTAGTAATTCTTCTAATTTTTTAAAGCAACAATAAAATACAGATCGTAATGCCTAAGGCCATGTTTGGTTGTGGAGTAAGAGGTGGAGTAAACCCCTTACTCCACACTTAGGTAGCCAAACGAGAAGTAAAAGAAGAGGAGTAAGGTGGAGTAAGCGGTGAGTTAATCCGGAGTAAGTTACTCCACCATTTCAGGTGGATTAACTTACTCCACACTTACTCCACCTGTAGGGCCCACTATCATAGGAAGAGGCTCAGTTTCCAACACTTTACTCCTCTAGGCGGATTAATTTAAGCTATGAGTTATACTACCAAACAAGGTGTAAAATATGTGGAGTAAGATGGAGTAAGTCATTTAATCCTCATTAACTTTACTCCACAACCAAACATGGCCTATGAGTTTGTACCTGAAAACAAATACTATTTATCTACCTACCTTCTAATTGTAAGTGAAAATATAAGTATTAACTCTCTTTTTTCTAAATAATTTAATGAACTCTTGTATTTGTACTGCTCTCGCACAAAAACAAACGTATGTTCGTAGAAAAAAACTAACATATGAAACCTTGGAATTAATTTAATTTTGATGTTTAATTTCACTTATGGATCCTTTCAAGATTTTCACAAATGATTTTGGAATATACTGCATGGGATCATGGGAGGAGAAAAACAACATTATGTATTTTTTTCCCCCTCTTTTAAGTATACAATGAAATGCTCATAAACTCTTATTATCACTAGTGAAGAATTTACAAATAGTATCGCCCTATCAAGATTGGTCCTGAAAAAAGAATGATATTGATAGCTTTCAGGATCAGGCATTTTAAATAGCTGACCTTGAAAGAGGTATTAGGAACGGTCTTTTATAAAGAGTCGTCCCTAATTGTCCAGATCAAAACAGGATCGGTCGTTTATAGACAACCGTTCTTGATGTGCACCTATTAGGATCAGCCGTCCCTAATTGTCCAATCTTGATGTGTACATATCAGTATCAGCATATCAGGATCGGCTGAATCTTTGTAACCGATACTTATAACGTTATATCAAGATCAGTTATTTATTTGTCCGATCCTGATACCTCAGCAGCCCTATTCAGATTTTACATTTTTTAGAAATTTTACATTTTTTAGAAATTTTACTATATATATATGAGTGAGGCTATGGTACTTCGGCTAGTGTACTATGGCTAGTGTACTACGGCTCAATATGGTACTTTTTAAAATCTTAACGGTCGATCCGAACCGTTCAATGTGATATTCATATGAATATGTACTTGCAAACTAAATTTTATATTTTTTCGAATTTTTTTACTATTTTTTTAGATAGGTAGAATTTTGATGGTCCAGAATTTGTATAAAACACTGAAAATTCTACCTATCTAAAAAAATAGTAAAAAAATTCGAAAAAATATAAAATTTAGTTTGCAAGTACATATTCATATGAATATCACATTGAACGGTTCGGATCGACCGTTAGGATTTTAAAAAGTACCATATTGAGCCGTAGTACACTAGCCATAGTACACTAGCGGAACTACCATAGCCTCACTCTATATATATATATATGAGTTGGGCTTAGCTAAGCCATGGAGTAAAACGACTTGGTGCTCCACGCCTCATTATTTTCATTTTGAAAATCCAAACTACCGATCTGAACCGCTCAACATGATCTCCATATTGAAATGTGCTTGGAGACCAAATTTTACATTTTTTGGAATTTTTTTACTATTTATTAAGCCACTTTGAAAATCGCTGATCCATTGGTCCAGAATTTTTTACTGTTTTTCTACTGTTCATCCGGATCAGCGATTTTCAAAGTGGCTTAATAAATAGTAAAAAAATTCCAAAAAATGTAAAATTTGGTCTCCAAGCACATTTCAATATGGAGAACAACTTGAGCGGTTAGGATCGGTAGTTTGGATTTTCAAAATGGAAATATGGCGTGGAGTACAAAGCGTTTTACTCCATGGCCTAGCTAAGTCCATCTATATATATATATATATATATATATATAGGAGTTGGCTACGATGCTACGCGTAGCATAGAGGGCCTCCGTGCTACGGCTCAATATTTGAGTTTTCAAAATCCTAAAGTTTGATCCAAACCATTCAACATGATCTCAATATGAATATGTACTTGCAAATTAAATTTTACATTTTTTAGAATTTTTTTACTATTTTTTTTAGATAGGTAGAAAATCACTTGATCTGAATGGTACAGAATTTTCAGATCAAGTGATTTTCTACCTATCTAAAAAAATAGTAAAAAGTTCGAAAAAATATAAAATTTGGTTCGGAAGTACATATTCATTTTATAACCATGTTGAACGGTTCGGATCGACCGTTAAGATTTTGAAAACTCAAATATTGAGCCGTAGCACGGACCCAACTATGCTATGTGTGGTACCATAGCCTCACTCTATATATATATATATATATATGAAAAAGTTCGAAAAGCTATTTGTCATTTTCTATTTTCCTCTTAAGAAGTTAAAAATTACTCTGGAGATCTTATTTTTTATCAATAACCATTCTGTCCTTAAATCAACAAATCCAGAGAGTTGCCAATGAAACAAAATTTTCTGTTAAATAAATAATCAGAATTATACTTGGATCAACAACAACAAAAAAAAAAAAACTATTTCTATTTCGCTAGAGTCTAGACTGAATTTCTAATATAAACTATCTAATTCTTTGATTAAAACATTTTCATCCATTTCTGAAGACTTAACCAAGTTACAAAAATTCAAATAAAATCTCACATTATTAATACCTAGGCTAGAATCCAAGATCAAATGAAGGGAAATCAATGTTGTCAGAATCAGCAAATAATACTTCAATAGTGCCTGCTGTCCCGTCTGCCTTCTCTAAATCCTGCTAAAACGAAATTTTAATTATACATGCATCAATCTGATACAATGTGAAAGTATTATCTTAGGATACAAGGTTTCATACCAAGTTTACGCCTTTGCATCTGCACTCGTATGAAGCTTGGATAGTGGTATCACTTAAAACTGCAAATTATTTGATATTTATAAAAATAAAGGAATGCATAAAATTGAAGGCATTAGTGCCAATTAAACTCCAGTCTCATTTGTCGACATGCTAACCTGATGAACTGTTGTGCATGCTGGAACTGGTACAATTCTCTTTGACCCTCATTTGCATTTCCGAAGCTTGGGTTCCTGATTCTCTATATCCAACAAAAAGTATAAACATAACGTAATGTTAGGTAATCTACACTAAGCTAATTACATAACTGTATTTTTCTCTTGAGTGAAGCTATAAATGGTACTATGCATGGCGCGGATTGGTCCATTTCTCCCTATCTTAAAAAAATAGTAAAAAAATTCTGAAAAATGTAAAATTTAATCTACAACTACTTTTTCATATGGTCCGTACCACGGATCACAATACTCATTTTTAAAGTCCAAATAGTCAATCTAACCAGTTCAACATGATCTCCATATGAAAATATACTCGTAGACTAAATTTAGATTTTTTAGATTTTTTTTTTTACTGTTCTAGAATCTTTAGATCAAGTGATTTAATACCTATCTAAAAAAATAGTAAAAAAATTCTGAAAAATGTAAAATTTGATCTACAAGTACATTTTCATATGAAATCATGCTGAACTGTTCGGATCGATTGTTTTTACTTTGAAATGAAGATATTAATATATAATACGGACCAATATGCACTATGCACCGAAATTTTTATTAATCGAAAAAAAATAAAAAATATATCGGAAAAGGGCGAAACTTTAGTCACAATTTTAAAAGTAGGTAGAACGGGAACATTGGTACCGTCCCATGGGACGGCATTTTCCTCACCGTCCAGATTAACAATCCGCTAACACCCCTAACCCCGCTAATCAATTTCCGGACGGTAATATCAATCCCGTCCCACAAGAAAAAAAAAAAAAAAAAAAAAAGGCCGGACGGTACCATCGTTGCCGTCCCAGAAAGAAAAAAAAAAAAAAAAAACGAGGGCCGTTGGAAAAAAAGGCCGGACGGTACCTTTCTCACGCAAGCCGCACTATGCTGCTTACTTTTCACGGCGTTCAACATTGGCCAGCCCCAGATCAAGGTACCTCTCTCTAGCGCGCCAGCTTTATCCTTTATTACATCACCCATGCAGTACATTCCGAATTATCAAATTACTGGAGATGAAGGTTCACAAGAAGACAACCTAACGGACTGATATTTTCTTTGTTTGTTAGCATGAGCTGTAATTCTCTTTGTTTGTTAGCATGAGGTGTATTTACACCATAACTCTAGAATCTTCTCTTGTATCTCTATATATGTAACAGGAACACGAGATGTAGAAATCAATAAAGAAAACAATGAAATCCACTTTACCTATCTCTGATTTCTTTTAAGTTATATCCTTCCTCGGACGGTATCAAAGGCACCGTCCTTAGCCCTTGGACGGCATCAATGCCAACAGCCCTCGTTTTTTATTTTTTATTTTTTTCTTCCTGGGACGGCAACGATGGTACCGTCCGGCCTTTTTTATTATTTTTTTTTTTTTTGTGGGACGGGATTGATATTACCGTCCGGAAATTGATTAGCGGATTGTTAATCTGGACGGTGAGGAAAATGCCGTCCCATGGGACGGTACCAATAATTCCGTTCTAACTACTTTTAAAATTGTGACTAAAGTTTCGCTCCTTTTCGATATTTTTTTTATTTTTTTTCGATTAATAAAAATTTCGGCACTATGCATAGTACTGTTGCCTCACTCTTTTTCTGTTTATCTTATGGAGCCCACAATCATTATTGTGTCAATGGTATTTCTAAAATAAAACAGTCTGCCTTCTGTACAAACAACTGATGACATAAAAAC
Source organism: Carex kokanica (assembly GCA_025461125.1). Lineage (NCBI taxonomy): Eukaryota > Viridiplantae > Streptophyta > Magnoliopsida > Poales > Cyperaceae > Carex > Carex kokanica. The sequence goes on from JAJGRX010000673.1 coordinate 613,789, forward strand.
TGCTAAGTTTTCACATGAGCAAATATAGATAAAAAGAGTCATGAAGCTTATTACATAGGTGGAGAAGTCAAGGAGCGGTGATAAGCATTCCGATCTTTATCATACAACCCTTGTACCGATAGAAGCTTCTCTTCACCTGTACTGACATCAATTTGTACAAGGTGCGAAGAGAGATGAGCCTTCTCCGCTACTTGCACTGTCTCTCTCTCTGGCACTGCTGTTGGTTTCTTTAGCACTGACATTATCTGACGAGCTGTAAAAGTGTATAAATAGTCAGTATCTAGTATTTACTAAAGAATTCACCAAGTAGTTGTTTCATCCTGGGTGTTATAGGTTAATCACACAGACCCTAACAAAATATGACAATGTCATGTGATAAGTAAAGGAAGCACACACCGTCTCGTCGAGCAACAGTGACGCACTCCTTAGTGTTCATTGATTTTTTCATCTCCGTGCTGTTACCAGTCTCTATGCTCATACTCTTTACTTGTTCTTTCTTTGTTCCATACTCTACACCATCTTAAAAAAAAAAAAAAAAAATGAATAGTCAGCCTGAAGACTTCACAAAAGTTGTTATTTCCATCCTGGGTTTTATAGGTTAATTGCACAGACAAGATGAACTGATACCAAAAGAATACGAAACATCATGATATTAACAAAATAAGTAAAGGAAGCACACCGTCTCGTCGAGCAACAGTGACACACTCCTTAGTGTTTGTTGATTTTTTCAACTCTGAGCTGTTCCTGGTTCCATAGTCTACACCATCTTAAAAAAAATAAAAAATTCCTAAACATCCTCTTTGGTAAATTTAAGAAAAAATTGAATATGCTTCACAAAGTAGCTATTTTATCCTGAGTTTTATAGATTAATTGCACGTAAGGCACGAATTGATACATGATGAATACGAAAACATAATGATACTACCAGAAGAGTGAGCCTATGGTACTATGCATAGTAAAAATAATCTTAAAAATGAAAAATGTGATCTACAAGTATATTTTCATATGGAAATCATTTTGAATGGTTGAGATCGACTGTTTGAACTTTGAAAATGGACACATTGATCCATAGTACGGACCAATTTGCGCTATGCATAGTACCATAGCCTCACTTTTAACAGAATACGAAAACATCATGCGATAAAGAAAACACACCATCTCGTCTAGCAACAGTGACACAATCCTTAGTGTTTGTTGATTTTTTTATCTCTGTGCTGTTACCAGTCTGTGTGCTCATACTCTTTACTTGTTCTTTCTTTGTTCTATAGTCAACAACATCTTTAAAATCCTTTTTGGTAATTTTACTGACTCATCATATAGAGAGTGGCTAATATCAAAAAGTTTGCACCAAGGCCCTCGTGCAACCAAGTTGTTTTCGGATTTTCAAAGTCCAAACAATCGATCCAAACCGGTAGATGTTCAATCTATATTAAAATCTGCTTGGAGACCAAATTATACATTTTTTGGAATTTTTTTACTATTCGTTTTCGGATTTTGCTCTCTATCAGGTTCTCGCTCTCATCATACAACCGTACCTGAATGTGTGCATCCACAATTCAAGCACTCAATTGACTGTACTATGCATAGATACATAGATGGAAGAGTGGCTATGGTACTATATATACATAGCATATATTGGTCCGTACTATGGATCAATATCTTCATTTTAAAGTTCAAACAATTGATACGAGCCGTTCAACATAATCTCCATACCAAAATTTACTTGTAGATCAAATTTTACATTTTTTACAATTTTTTTACAATTTTTTTAGATAGAAAGAAAATCACTTGATCTAAAAGATTCTAGACCATTCAAAAGTAGTTATTCTACCTATTTTCAGAAATAGTAAAAAAAATCTAAAAAATGTAAAATTTAGTCTGCAAGTACATTTTCATATGAAAATCATGTTGAAGGGTTCAGATTGACTATTTGGACTAACAATATTTTTTAGGGGGAATTTCATGTATACCCCTCAAAAGCTTCAAAATTACGTATTTCCCCCTCTAAATTTTAAAATTACGTATTTCCCCCTCTAAACTTCAAAAACTCACATATTTACCCATTTTATTGTCTTTTATATTAAAACACATTCTAAATTTATAAAATACCCATTTTACCCTTTATTAAAAGTATAAAACCACCATCGAACTCAAATTTGAATCTAAAGGGTTCCTCTACCGTCCGATCCGCGCGCATCACAATAAGATATGTGCGTGTTCGCTTCAAGATTCGTGCTAATATAGTGTGCACGGATCTTAAAGCAATTTTGATCCGTGTGCATTGCATTAAGATCTGTGCATGTTGCTTCAATAACCGTGCATGTTCACTTCAAGATTTGTGCTAACCTAGCATGCACAGATCGTAAAGCAATTCGAACGATAGAGGAACTTTTTAGATTCAAATTAGAGTCAGATGGACGTTTTATGCTTTTTAATAAACAAGGTAAAATGGGTATTTTATGAATTTAGAATGTGTTTTAATATAAAAAACAATAAAATGGGTAAATATGTAATTTTTTGATGTTTAGAGGGGGAAATACGTAATTTCAAAATTTAGAGGGGGAAATATGTAATTTTGAAGCTTTTGAGGGGTATATGTGAAATTCCCCCTATTTTTTATTAGTAGTACGGACCAATGTGCGCTATGCATAGTAACATAGCCTCATTCTAGATGGAATTACTAAATGGTATATGAAAGCAATACTATTTACTTACCTTGTCACCAGATGCACTAATCTCGAGAAAACCATCCTGATAAACCTTTCTTTTTTGTTTTAAATGTTTTGTGTAAGTCACTCTCCATCTCCGTCCCTTGGTGTCTACTTCCATGCTCCTCCTACAACAGCCACAAGCAAATTTGTGCAAGAAAAATATGTGAATACAAATACCATTTGATTTTTGACAGGAAGTAATTACTAGAGTTATTAAGGATGCTAAAACCTCACCTCACCTAAACAAATGCCGAAATACACTTAAGCCATTTGGAAATGCAGAAATTGTGTCATTGTGGTTTCTGGAAATATACGGTGAATTTGTTTATATGAAATTTCACTATTCCGTTTCAATTTTGTTGTTACTCGATCCTCTTTTACTGGGATTTCGATTAGAGGAGGAAGAGATGGAGTAACACTAGAAATTACGAAGAAGGGTGTACTGAGAAGCGTGAACTGAGATACTGAGATCGATTGATTGATCCCGTATTTTTGCAAAGAATGCATTATAGGCTTACCGCTCAATCGCCGCCGCGCTCCGCCACCCTCTTCCCCCGCTCTCGCTCTCGCTCTCGCTTTCTCTTTCGGTTCCTAATTTTTTGTTTTTTAATTTTGAGAAAAAACGCTCACACCTGGCGAATCCATATCCTCTGCGGTAACACAATCATTAGGATTGAATCCAGACTGTCCGATCAGAATCCAGGAAATTAGATCTGAGATGAAATGTACAGGGATTCTTTAATATCCGTGCCAAAGCAGATCGGATGGTCCGGATCTAAACTCAAATAATGTGTTAACTCAGAGGATATGAATTCCTCACCTGGCAGCTTGTAAGTGAATTATGATCAAGTTGGAGTATTTATTGGGCCTGATTGGGCCTAAGCAAAGCGCTTATGAACGAATGACGATCAAGTTGGAGTATTTCTTGGGCCCGATTCGGCCCAATAAACGCTTTCCCCTCTTTTTCTGTTGCCAAATCGCCAATGCATTTTCTTTACTGCACCCGGTGCACAACAAACTAACATTTTGTGCACTGGTTCCTCCAATCCTAATCTAATTTTATTAATTTGATTTGACGATAAAATCTCGTCTCTTTCTATTTTTTTCATTTAAATTTCACCCGAAAGGAATACAAATTTACGTCCTTAAATTCAGTTTATTAATGTAAAATATTTACTTGAAAGTCGCATGTGAGAAAAACTAAGCTACAATTGATATACTGGCATAGTACGGTGCCAAAATATATGGCAGCAACATGAAGTAAAATTAAAAGGAAGAGTTACTTGATTATTATTTATTTTAATAATTTTAATAATTATTAAACTAAATTTTAAATTAAAATATAACATTATAGATATAACGAGGAGGGATCGGATTACACCCTTTTTTTTGACACATTTTGACACCTACTATTTTCAAAGTCCAAATAGTCGATCCAAACTGTTCAACATGATGGATATATTAAAATGTGCTTGGAGATCAAATTTTACATTTTTTTGAATTTTTTTACTATTTATTAAGATGGTTACAAAATCGTTGTTTTCAGACCATTGAAAAACAGCGATTTTGTAACCATCTTAATAAATAGTAAAAAAATTCAAAAAAATGTAAAATTTGATTTCCAAGCACATTTTAATATGGTGATCATGTTGAACGGTTCGGATCGACTGTTTGAATTTTGAAATCGCAAAATTGACCTATAAAAAAATAGTGTCAAGATGTGTTAAAAAAAATGATGTAATTGGATCCTCCTCAGATATAATTTATACAATTATATAGAGAATGGCTACTATATTAACAGTGGCATAGGACACTTTGGTTATACCAAATTTAATTAAGACCGTCTGATGAACATTTAGATCTGTGTTGCCCTCTTTCTTGGTATGCTGCCTCTTCCCTCATATTCTCCCGATATTTTTATTAATAACCTAAAAAAAAAACAAATATCAAATATAACCCTGATCTCAAATTATTTTTAAATCTAACATAAACGCCCAGAGATGGGGCGGTCAGCTTGTCCAACAAACCGCCCGCCCATGGGGCGGTCCACTGCCCAAAAAAAAAAAAAATCACCAAACCGCCCTACTGTGGGGCGGTCCACTATTTTTTTTTTTTTTTTAAGATTTTAAGAGGGAGCAGTCCTATAATTCTGACCAGATTCAAAATTCAATTTAGAGAAAATTGCTACATGAATTTTTGTGTTCTTTGTATCAAAATAAAGGTATGAAAGTCTAGTTTCCAGATAACATAATTTCTCTATACAAAAATATTACAGATTGGTACAGTTTTAGCGATTAATTGACAGAGGTCAGAATTCAGAAAAGCTGAAATTCCAGTGAGCAGTCCTATAATTTTGACCAGATTCAAAGTTCAATTTAGAGGAAATGGCTACATGGATTTTTGTGTTCTTTATATCAAAATAAAGGTATGAAATTCTAGTTTACAGATTGGTACAGTTTTAGAGAAATTATATTATCTGAAAACTAGACTTTCATACCTTTATTTTGATACAAAGAACACAAAAATCCATGTAGCCATTTTCTCTAAATTAAATTTTTAATCTGATCAAAATTATAGGACTGCTCACTGGAATTTCAGCTTTTCTGAATTCTGACCTCTGTCAATTAATCGCTAAAACTGTACCAATCTGTAATATTTTTGTATAGAGAAATTATATTATCTGGAAACTAGACTTTCATACCTTTATTTTGATACAAAGAACACAAAAATCTATGTAGCCATTTTCCCTAAATTGAATTTTGAATCTGGTCAAAATTATAGGACTGCTCACTGGAATTTCAGTTTTTCTGAATTCTGACCTCTGTCAATTAATCGCTAAAACTGTACCAATCTGTAATATTTTTGTATAGAGAAATTATATTATCTGGAAACTAGACTTTTGTACCTTTATTTTGATATAAAGAACACAAAAATCCATGTAGCCATTTTCTCTAAATTGAATTTTGAATATGGTCAAAATTATAGGACTGCTCCCTCTTAAAATCTTAAAAAAAAAAAAAAAAAAAATAGTGGACCGCCCCACAGTAGGGCGGTTTGGTGATTTTTTTTTTTTTTTTTTTGGGCAGTGGACCGCCCCACGGGCGGGCGGTTCGTTGGACAAGCTGACCGCCCCATCTCTGGGCGTTTAGGTTAGATTTAAAAATAATTTGAGATCGGAGTTATATTTGATATTTGTTTTTTTTTTTAGGTTATTAATAAAAATATCGGCGTATTCTCTCCCTCACTTTCTCTTTATTAGTGGCATCAATTAGGTGCAAATTGGAGATGAATTTTAGAGCTTATTACAATTTTATAATTTTCAGAAAATTGAGGGACTAAATTGTAAACTTCAAATTTGAGGTGTTGGTTTTGGAAATAATGATAGTTACCAGTATCTCTCGGCTGTTGTACCAGTATGTAACTAGTATCTTAGTTTTCAGTTTGTACTGTACTTGTATTATGTTCTTCCAACTTAAGTTGCTAGCATTGTGATTTTATTTGTACTTTACAATCTTAATGACTAGATTTTGTACTAAATTATACCAAAAAATTGTAAAAAACAGCCGTTTAGACTGATTAATCAGCTGATTAGTCGTTGGTAGGATCAAACTGTCACGGATTTTCCCGATTAATCAGCCCATTATTTCCGATTATGGCCAATTATTCCCGATTAATCGCTTGACGGCACTCTATCCATCCGACGAGCGCATACCGTTATATTTAGTTGAATTTACGGATTTTTTATACCTGTACAAATTAGTACTGGACTTTACTACTCTGATATCACGATATTTTAGTGAATTTAACTGAATAATTGATTTATTGATTATCTTTCATAGTTATAATTGATGAATATAATTTCTATTTATCAACATCAATAATTTAGATCCATTGCTATGAATCTTTAACATAAATAAATATGAAAATAGTTTTCTTAGTTATAATTGATGAATATAATTTCTATTGATTATTTTCCTCTTCCTCCATTAGTTGAGAAGGAGATATTCTCTAAACATTATTTTGAACATGAATTTATGGTGCTAAACAAAAAGATAAACAAAATATCATGCTTTGAATTATTTTTAATCAATTGGGCCAAAATTAAAAGTCATATAGGAACCAAACAAATAAATATCCTCTAAAAAAATAATATGTACTAATGCATGAATTTATTTGTACAAAATTAAAAAAATATATATTCGAGAAGACATTATGCCAACAGATTTATTGAAATGCAACTGCAACCCCTTGCGTTGGTCCATTCATTTTTTTTATCAATTTATTTTTTATTAATTACACCTCTTAAAAATTGTTATGTATTATACCAACTGGAGAATTTCTATGTGAACCTGTAATATAAGGCCCTTGAAGGACCAATTTTCATGTAACAATTCTGAAATTCACTTTAGGTTCCCTTTGCCTCATTTGAAGGACCAATTTTTAGATTTTTATCCAAATACTCAATTGCAACTGCAGCATGCAAGGCGGCACCAACAGGTAAGCTTTTCTCATCAGCAAAGAAGTATGGGGAATGACATGAATGGACTTGGTCCACAGTCTCACTTCCTACACCAATACAGAACATGGCAGCTGGGATCTTCTGTGAAAAGAAGCTGAAGTCCTCAGCACCCGTTATCGGGTCCATCAGCAAGACGTTGGTCCCACCAAGCAGTCTCTCTCCTACTGCCTTTACATGGTTGTACATCGATATATGGTTTATCAATGGAGGGTATGGTATGAGTGTACTCTCCATGAAGTCTACACTTGCGGTGCATCGATGTACAGATGCTTGCGCCTCTATAATCTGCAAAAAATAAAAATAAAACATAAGCAGGTTATTTTAATATTTGAGTGAAGCTATGGTACTATGCATATATAGCACATATTGTCCCGCGCTATGGACTCAAATCTTTGGTTGTCTTAAAGGTCAATCCAAATCGTTCAACATGGTCTCTGTATGAATATGTACATGTAAGCTAAATTTTACATCTTTTAGAATTTTTTTACTATTTTTTAGATGGGTAGAAAATCACTTGATCCGAAAATAGTAAAAGAATTCTAAATAATGTAAAATTTGATTTACAAGTACATATTCATATGGAGACCATGTTGAACGGTTCGGATCGACCGTTAAAATTTTAAAAAATAAAAATATTGATCCATAGTACGGACCAATCCGCACTATGCCTAGTACCATAGCCTCACTCTTAATATTTTTACATCCAACTTCAAAAAATTTATAGTAAAACAATTTAAAAGACATTTCATCTCTGATTATTACCTGATAGACTGGTATATAATTAAGAATTGATCTTATTTAGTTATAATTCTCATTCCTATCTAGTCAATTAAGAAATTATCTTTTATTTTGATTTTTTTAATTATCATTGCCGTTCTTATCTTAGTTGAGCCTAGGCCTGGTCTGGAAAATGAAATTTGTTTATTGCTTAGTTAAAAATAAAAGGGATAAATTATGGAATGGTACCTCTTTGATCCTCTGTTTAAGGTAGGAGAAACCTTCAGTTGAGAAGCTCCTAAATGTACCCCCAAAAGTAGCAGTCTCAGGAATTACATTGTATGCTCCTTCCCCTGCTTTCACAAACCCGACCGATACCACCTGAGCATGAAACACAGGTAAAGTTCAATACAATATACTCCACATATATATATAATAAGCCAAGCTAGGATAACAAACTTACTCTACTCTCAAGTGGGTCAGATTCTCTCGAAACAATTTGCTGCAAACCAAGGATTGCAAAAGAGGCCGCTATTATCGGGTCGATGGTATGTTGGGGTCTAGACCCATGGCCACCCTTTCCCTTAATTGTAACATGAAACCTCCCGGAAGCCGCTGTCATTGGGCCCGGCTTTGACTTGATGGTGCCCACAGGGATATCGGGCTCCACATGCATTGCGAACATGGCTTCCACGTCTTGCAAAGCACCTTCTTTTATCATGTGGTATGCGCCGGCATGACCTTCCTCTGCAGGTTGAAAGAAGAGCTTCACTGTTCCCTTCACGATTCAAAAAGAAAATTATGTAACGTTCCAATGATAATAACATAAAAAAAAATTTCAAGTTTCAATAAGAAAACTTCAAAGACCAAAATTGTTGATTTTGATTTTTCTCCTATTAATAAAAAAATCATAGGATTGTCAAAAGGCTGATGATCTGAGCAGCAATTCGAAGCAAGTACCCCAGAACAGTTTTAATTAAACAGTTGCCTAATTCTTTTTAACAATTTTAACTAGATTGTTTCCTCTTGTAAGGACAGTAACACATCATATCATATACTTATATAGCGTCACTGACAGGTTGGCCCTACATTCAGGGGCGGAACCAAAAAATTGAGATAGGGGAGTCTGGATAAAGAAGTGTTCTTTAATTTCATTTTATAAAGGGGAGCTAATAGTATAATTTTTTGTAAACATTAAAAATTTTAAAGGACGAAACTGAAAATTTTCAATTTATATTTAAAATTGAATTTGAGCAAATTTAGTTAATATGTTATTCAACATAATTACATCATTGTGCTAAGATTAATTAACTAATACCAAAATATGAGATGGTAATTAATTATTGGTAGTAACAAGGTTGTACCTTGAGTTGATCCTTGTGTTGTTGGAGAAGGCGAGCGGCACCTAGAAGCATAGTGACATGTAAATCATGGCCACATGCATGCATCTTCCCATCCACCTTGCTTTTATACTCCCATTCTACCATTTCCTTTATTTAATTAAGAGAAGTTGTATCAAGCATGTCAGCTTTCACATAATTTCAGTAGTGAGGCTATGGTACTATGCATAGTGCAGATTGGTCCGTACTATGGATCAATGTATTCGTTTCCGAAGTTGAAATAGTCGATCTAAACTGTTTAACATGATCTCGACTAAATTTTATTTTTTTTGCAATTTTTTTACAATTTTTTAAATAGGTAGAAAATCATTACTTTTAGATAAAGTAATTTTCTACCTAAACTATTCAACATGATCTACGAGTACATTTTCATATGAAGACCGTGTTGAACGGTTCAGATCGACTGTTTGGACTTTGGAAATAGAGATATTGATCCATAGTACAAATCAATATGTGCTATGGATGGTGGCCACCAGACCGGTCTTGGCAATAGGCCACGTGTACTCAATCCCTAGCCGGTCTAGTTCAGACCGGATCAACTCGCTGGTTTTCACCTCCTGAAAAGCCAACTCTGGCCATTGATGGAGTTTTCTCCGAATAGATATCAACCAATCCGTGAACTCAGTGTTGCGCGCCAAGTCTAACAAGGAAGTCGACATTGATTTGGAGAGAGAAGATGTGAGAGTTGGGAGGAGGGAAGGAGAGAGATAGAGAGATGGAGAACAAAGGCAAAATAAACTGAAGAAGAAGAGAGTTTAATATTTAGTTTATGAAGTTCACATCCAGTGCAATACCTTAGAGAGCCAGATAAATATATTGACAGAGTAGATTTGACTTCATACAGCGTATGAATATATATTTTCATTTGACTATGTTGTTCTTCTGTCAAGTTAAATCAGCTCTGTCCATATCTTTACCTTAGAGAGGCAGACAAGGAGGTAAGGCAACAAAGTGGAGAAGAGGGTTTAATAGTAACTTCATGTGTACATGTATACTAATGAGGTTTATACAGAGAAAGAAACAAGTTTATTTGGTGAAAGTAAAAGTTGATTTGTTGGGACTTGAGTGATTTGATTAGAGCACTTTCGTTTCAGAAATTTATCAAAGATGATTGCTTTGTTTTAGCAGTTATTATAGTAATTATTTTTAATTAAATTTTATATTATGCTTATTTTTTGCAATTGATTTTAATTTTAAATTTACTCCTAATTTTGTAATTTAAAATTTTACATTATAATTGTACGTCGAGTGATATTTTTGACAGATTATTAATTAAACAAGTTACAAAACTAATAATTATTTTGCATTCAGACAATTAAAATTATAATCATCCTATCAGCTTTTACAATTATTTAATTATTAAAATATCCCCATGGAGCTGCCCCATCCTCCCTCCAAATCGCAACTGAATTTGATTTGCTTTGATTCGAATCTGACGGACCAAATCACAAATGATAGTGACAAGAGTGAGGCTATGGTACTATTCATAGCGCACTTTGGTCTGTAGTTCCGTACTACGGATTTTTATTTTCAAAGTTTAAATAGTACGTCAACCCGAACCGTTCATCATGATCTCCACATGAAAATGTACTTGGAGACCAAATTTTATATTTTTTTTAATTTTTGTACTATTTTTTTAGATAGGTAAAAAATTACTACTTCGAATAGTCTAGAATCTTTAAATCAAGTAATTTTAGAAATTATGTTGAGCAGAACAGATCAACTGTTTGAACTTTAAAAATAAAAATATGCATCCGTAGTACAAACAAATTGGCAGCGGAAAAGTACCGGACCCCCTTTGTTTATTAGGAAACTACAAACAAATTGGCAGCGGAAAAGTAATGATTTAATAATTACCATAAACATATCAAAAGGATAGAAAAAAATATTACTTTGAAATATTTTTATTGACTAAGTTAATTAAATCATTCATACATTTCAGTAGTAGAAAAAGTTAAAAAAAAAAAACATTGCAAAATAAAAGTAATTAATTTTTTTTATAGATTTAGTGACAAGAGAAAAATAATTATCACCACTCTGAACCAAAATACACCCTTCAATACATACACAAGAAGCCAAAATAAGAGTAATTGAATTATTTTATAAATGTGTGATTTTAAAAGTTCAAATTGTCGATTCAAACCATTCAACATGATATCTATATTAAAATGTGCTTGGAGATCAAATTTTACATTTTTTTGAATTTTTTTACTATTTATTAAGTATTTTACAAAACTGTTTTTTTAAACAATTCTGAACCATTGAAAAACAACAGTTTTGTAAAATATTTAATAAATAGTAAAAAAATTCAAAAAAAATGTAAAATTTGATCTCCAAGCACATTTTAATGTAGATATCATGTTGAACGGTTTGGATCGACTGTTTGGACTTTCAAAATTACAAAACCGAATTGTTGTAAGATGTTGTAACTTACAAATGTGTAAGTGGATCCCTCCTCATTATATATTATATATTTTATATTTTAGTTCTCTAATCTAATTTTTTTTAGTTCTGCGTATTGTAGGACTCTGCATTGACTGATCCAAACATGTATATTTAAACTATGTCGTAATGTCCTATAGCGTTTATTGATAACCAAATTGTACACCTCCAAGCATATATATACTATAACTATTATAATAGTCAAGAGGGTATACAAGTCATGAACGAATTCCCAATTGTCCTATGTAAAAAAATTCAGATTGAAGGTGGTTCTTTTTTTTTAGCGTGACATTATATATAATTAATGGGCTTTAATAAAATCGTGGCCTTTGATTATTTGAAAACATTTGTACTCATTGGAACTTCATGTTCATAGTACATATTTATCTGGACAATACAAATGTCATGATAATTGAATGAATTTGTTGTGTTGGTTTACTTTAAATACAGAAGTATATTGTTCAACAATTGAAAATATTATGTTTATGTTTTTGAAGTTTAATTACTAACACATTTAAATCAGATATAAAATATATGATATTAAATAATATACATAACAATTCAAGTATGATATTTGAGAAAATCAATATTGAAATATATGTATTGTACTAGTTTAATAGTTATTAATTTTTAATACATCAAGATAATTTCTAGGTGAAAAAAAAGAAATTAAAAAAAGGAGAAATAAACATGATACATTCAATAAGTACCAACTTATAAAATATATGATACAACAACTTTTGAAAAAATCACAATATGTTGTGGAGGTGGAAGAGCAAAGGACACGTGGTTTGATTTTGACAGAGGCATTGTCTCTCATAGGAAGAGTGAGATTTTACTTGAATTAATTGTCTTAATTTTTCGGTTTTATAAGATTTTGCCTGACAAGCTAATTATGTTACTATATTGTTATATCAAAATGCAGATAATCGCGGTTGGCCCCGATGCATTGGAGATCATACATGGAACCACTGTCTTATACTCCAAGTTTGGTCATGAAATTAGAAGCGAAAATGGAGGAATTATACAGTTATAAGGAAATCTGATGTCGTAGCTGTCTTTTCATACACGATTTCTGATGACCCGGTGCTTCTGTTGATCAACTAAATCAAAACTAATTTGTCAAATTCTTTACCCAAATTTTTCTCTAACGATTGTATTTTAGTTCTTACAACCAACTAATTCCAGAATAATCTCTAAAATCTCCAAATTTGGCAATGCCGATTATGTATCTGCTGACTGGCGATCCAATGCGGAACTTTTTAATGAAAAGCTGTGATTTTCAAAAAATTAAAAAAAATACTAAAAATTAAAAAAAAATATAAAATTTGGTCTCCAAGCACATATCAATATGAAGATCATGTTGAGAAATTTGAATCGACTGTATGAACTTTAAAACTGTAGATATGAGCGGAAAGTAAAACACGTTCTTGACTTTTCAATTAAAGCATGTGATAGCCTAACACACTCTCTCTCTCTATCTATATATATATATATATGAGCAACATGTTTGATACATTCATTAATTTTTGTTTCGTCCATATAACTTTTTCAGAAAGAAATATTCCTACCCATGAAAAACGAGTAAACTATTTTTTGTGAAATTTTGATTGCATTCAACCACAATTATATGAAAATACAGTCAAATTCATGTCTGAACAGCAAGTGACATCAAAGATATACTAAAAAACATTTTGAGACATTAGTATTATCAACATTTTCTTCTACTTTGTATTGGAAATTAAGAAAAATACATTACCTCAAATTTTGCAAGATACTAAAAAACAAATTTATGTGTTGAATAAAAAGTAAAATTTCTAAATAAGATATAGTTATTAAATATAATTTAAAAGTAGGAAAATATATATATAACTTCAATAAGATATAGTGTCAGGCTCGTCAAGGTCGAGGAAGTTCTCCGAGTCATGTACTTAAACTTCCTTGAAGATTATGACAAATTTTACCATAAAAATCAATTTGAGAGCACGGAAGAGATTGAGGAGCTGCTCGGTAAATTTCGCCGCCCGGCAAAACAACTTCAGGATTGGCAATGCGGCCAAGTCACTGAGGGAAAGGTGGTGCTCGCCTAGCTGTAACAAGTTCTCGACTGATGAGCTCTTGTTCCCCGAAGCAACCGTGGATTCCTTAAGTTTTTTTTTTTTTTTGTGTATAACAAATGATTGCTTTAGAGTTTAGATGGAAGTTCATGGACGAAACAGGGGCGGAGCCCCCTGAGAGTAGAGAAAGGCATCTGCTGTCCGGCGAAAAGAAACTTCATAATTACTGTACTGATTTAATTTCAAACAGAAAGTTAATGTACTGCTTTGTTAAGTAATGAATGGAAAACTTAAAAAATAAAATACTGGTTGCTCTTCTTAGGCTTCATTAATTGTTTTGTTCCAGGACTAATTCTTGTAATTTGATTCAGTGTTGTGTCTGTCATTCCTTTCATTAAATAAAGTTAATTATAATATTAGGGCTAAAAACTTTGAAGATTACAACTTCAAAAGCAAATGAGTTTTTTCATGCCAGAGTCGATATGGAACACGATTTAGGGAGCCTTTTATCATATATTGTACATGATACCATCAAATTTTCATTACAATATTGAATCATGTAGTCTTTGTTGATTTTCTTTCTAATTCTAGCTTGTAATCATTAGTTAGAAATAAAGCCAAAATGTAACATATTAAAAATTTGGTTGGCCTTAATTAGGAGTTACTTCCTGTCTTTTTCAAAAAAAAAAAATATATATATATATTACATCTGCACATAGGCAAGAAAACTTGCACCAAATGTAAACTTTGGTGCTGCAAACCTTGCATGCGAGAAGAAACAATAACGCATTGCTTATTTGGCATGTGAATTAATAACTCTGGTTTCGCAAACCTTGCATTCGATGATGAACTATACAAATGCTGCTTATTTGGTATTTGAATTAAGTATATTACTCATCAAATACGGTCTCTTAGTGCTTCTTTTTTACACTCCATGTTTCCCGGTCAGAACACAGGGCCGATGATGGTGCAGAAGAGCAAGCATACACATGCAAATTCAGTCTGAAATGGAAACATGGTGCCAAGATGGGGAAGAATGACACTGTGGGAACTAAAAATATTTGCCTCATCCAGGAATTGCCGGTAGAGGATCTGGTTCTGGAGGATTGACAGTGCACGAAATTCTCTGGAGGAGCGGATGGGAAATATAATGAATCAAGGTGGGAGTTCTGGCGTAAATCCTGCTACTTCTCACGGGGCCTCTCCATGTCCTTCTAACTTGCGAGAGCCGATAGATGTCTACTATTCTGATGGCTCACCACATCATCAGGTACTTGTATTACAATTTAATTTGAAACTAGCTTTTGATATGGGCGTAAATCCTGCTACTTGACCAACTATTTATCATTTCCATCAAAGAATTAATGGCGCATATGGATTTCTTCAATGGATACATTTGATCACGGATTGAATTTGTCGATATGATAGGATGTGCTTTTTTAACTGTACATGATGTTTTAGAGTCGAGTTGGATGATTACACACCAATATTTATCTCAAATATGAATGCTTATTGACTCTCTTTCTAAATAATTTTTGTAACAATTCTAATCGGCCTTTCATATGGTCCTTAGCACCTGAATCTATGATCCAAATATTGTTATCTACAACTGAAGAGTTGATTAAATATGCTGAAAAATTAAAAAATTTACCGAACAATGCTTTCTGATCACCTTTCCTCCGGTCTGTTCGATTTTGAACTAGATTTTGGGCTTTTTTATTTTTCCGTGTAGAGTGTTGGGCTTGACTGGGCTCCAGAAATGTTTTGGGGAGAAGGGAAATGGAGGAGGTGTGGTCATTTTGACTGGAGATTATCTCGGCCTTATTTCATAATTTTAAATTTTTTTATTATATATATTAAAATTTAACTAAATTACTTTTTTTAAGTATTTATATGATCATCCTTTCTCATTAAATATTAAATATATTAAATGTGTGCTTGTTGCTCAGTGGTTATTTTCACTTTGTAATTGTAGTGATTTGAATTTAAATTCCAGCTACCACATATTATATATTATATATTGTAGTTTTCTAATATAATTTTTTTTTAGTTCTGCACTGATTCCATGCAAATGTATGCATAGTGTGGGACTCTGCATTGAGTGATCCAAACATGTATATATTTAAACTCTGTTCTTGATATCCTAATGTCCTATAGCGTTTATTGATACCCAAATTGTACACCTCCAAGCATATATATACTAGTAACTATTATGATAGTGAAAAAGGTTTACATGTCATGAACGAATTCCCAATCATCCTATGTAATAAAATTCAGATTGAAGGTGGTTTTTTTTTTTTTTAGCGTGACATTATAATTAATGGGCTTTAATAGAAGGCAAATTCTTCTATGGACATAAGGACCTATTTGTAAAATGAACATATTTTCATTTTCAAAGTTCAATCAGTCGATCCGACCGTTCAACATTATCCCCGTATTAAAATGTACTTGGAGGTCAAATTTTACATTTTTTTGAATTTTTTTACTATTTATTAAGTATTTTACAAATTCAATGGTCTGAATTTGACTAGTTTTGTAAAATACTTAATAAATAGTAAAAAAATTAAAAAAAATGTAAAATTTGACCTCCAAGTACATTTTAATATGGAGATAATGTTGAACGGTCGGATCGACTGTTTGAACTTTGAAAATGAAAATATGTTCATTTTACAAATAGGTCCTTATGTCCATAGAAGCATCACTCTTAATAGAATTGTGGCCTTTGATTATGTAAAAATATTTTGTACTCATCGAAACTTCATGTTCATAGTACACATTTTTCTGGACAATACAAATGTCATGATAATGGAATAAATTTGTTGTGTTGGCTTACTTTAAATACCGAAGTATATTGTTCAACAAGTAAACTCTTATGCTTATGTTTTCAAAGTTTAATTACTAACACTTTCAAAATCATATATAAAATATATGATATTAAGAAATGTACATAACAATTTAAGTATGATATTTGAGAAAACCAATATTGAAATATATGTATTGTATTATTTTAATAGTTATTAATTTTTAATAAATTAAAATAATTTCTAGGTGAAAAAAAGAATAAAAAAATGAGAATGAACATAATGAATGTAATAAGTACCAACTTGTAAAAATATATGATAAAAGAATTTTTGAAAAGATCACGCACAAGGTGTATATGTTGCAGAGATGGAAGAGCAAAACACACCTGGTTTAATTTTGACGTAGATGTCATCTCCCATTAGAATAGTGAGATTTTATTTGAATTAATTCTTTTAATTTTTCAATTTTATAAGGTTTTGCCTGACAAGCTAATTATTTTATTATATTGTTATATCAAAATGCAGATTGTTGTAGTTGGCCCCGATGCATTGGAGATCATCAAACCTGAAATCACCGTCTTATATTCCAAGTCTAGCAATGATATAAGAAGCGAAAATGGAAGGAATTATACAGTTGTAATGAAATTTTGATTAATAATAATTCTAATATTTATTGGTAAATCAAGATAAACTTTATTAGAATTTGCTTTTGTTATTGGATATTAATTTTTCTAATTTTAGTTGATTTATTGTTTTTATGATATTAGAATTATTAATAGAGGTGAGCTATGGTGTTTTGAGAAATAAAGAGGTTATTTTATTTTTCGCATATGTCTTCATTTTTAAAATATAAATATGTCTTCAAATTAAAATATGTTTGGAGACCAAATTTTTCAGTTTTCTTTGAATTTTTCTTACTATTTTTTAAGAACTGTTTAAAATCATTGTTTTTGAAATATTAAAACGATGATTTTCAAAGATTTTAAAACAGTGGTTTTATGCTAAGGAAGCAAAAAAAATTAATGAGCATTTTTTTGTTTTATGATGAGGGTAAATTAGTAATTTTATGGATATTGTCACCTTAAATATTGAAAAGAAAGTACTAGGATATTCATATTTTAGAATAAATAATACGTTATTACTGTGTTTGAACTGAAATTTTAATAAAATCCCATCAACATGGATTGACTTCTGACATTTTGTACTCATTTATTATTATTTTTTTGGTATCAATTTTAATAAAAATTCAAAAAAATTCTAAATTTCAGCTGTTTTTTTTTTATTTGACATCAGCTGAAATTTAGATTCTTTAATCAATTTTCAAATATAGAAGAAACAACTTATAATTTGAATGTACTAAAAGGATCACGATAATTTTTTAATATCCAGAAGTTATTTTTAATCAGGGATAAATAACTGAGAACCAAAACATTTTTTTTTTCAGTAACATATCAAGAAATAGTGTAATTTTTATCACAGCCGAAAAAAATTCGGTCCGAAAAATGTTTCGTAATACTTCTAATATGTCTAAAGTATAATATATTGTATGTATTTTAATTGATGTTCTTTCTAATATATTCAAATTATAAGTTGCTCATTCTATTTTTAAAAAATAATAAAAAAATCTATTAAAACTTGCAACTTGCAACTTGCGGGGAATTCCATATTTATATGGTTTATTGGGCCCAACTTGAAGTTGCATCCACCAATATTTGGATACAACTTCAAGTTGTGTCCACCAAAAGTGTGGACGCAACTTCAAGTTGCGGCCGTAGTAAATGTGGAATTCCACATAATTTGTGGTTTTTCTGTTTTTTTTGTTTTTCAAATGGTATATTTAAAAATTTCGGTGATATATCAGTCCTAATGTCCGATCCTATACCGTTAATTTATTGATAACCAAATTGTACACCTCCAACCCAAGCATATATATACTAGTAACTATTATTGTAAAATAATTCAGATTGAAGGTATTTTTTTTTAGCGTGACATTATATTTAATGGGCTTTAATAAAATCGTGGCCTTTGATTATGTGAACATTTTGTATACTCATCGAAACTTCATGTTCACACATGTCTAGGTGGACAATACAAATGCTATGATAATTGAATGAATATGTTGTGTTGGCTTATTTATATCAATCTTTCAAAACCAATAATTCTTACTTTAAATATGGAAGTATATTGTTCAACAAATAAATTCTTATGCTTATGTTTTCTAAGTTTAGTTACTAATTCTTTTATAATCATATATAAAATATTTATATGATATTAAATAATGTACATAACATCCAGTATGATATTTGAGAAAATCAATATTAAAACATACATTAAGGTTTCTTCAAAGATCATGACCGAGAAAGTAGACAAACATATAAAACTCTCTTTGAAGGAGCAACATCCGTCATAGTTTTATTTGCTTATGCTATGATTATAGACTGATTAACAACTAACTAAAATTATTTCTATATTTAAATTACAAAAAAAATTTAACAAAAAGATTTGTTGGTTGTGCCGAAAATTCCTTTCTCATGAGTTAAATTGTTAGATTAATAATATAGATTATGGAAAAATATCTCGGTTCACAGTCTATTCAGGAATGTCTAACTATACAGTGACCATAAATCCATTTAGATTTATAATTTATGAGACTTATGTATATATTAAAAAAAATTTACAAACTTTATAATATATATTACTTTTATAAGAATATAAATTTTTTATATGTGTTCAACTCATTTTTATTTTCATTAAAACAAAGTATACACTTATAAATTGCCTATTCACAATTTTATATGGTGTAAATTTATAATATGAAAGACATCACCACTTGTAACCGCTAATGTTCAGGATATATTCAAATTTTAAAAAAAATGGATGAAACTTACGGCCACTAATTATAGGCTGCTTTTTGAAAGAAAAAAAAAAGCAAGCAAAAATAGTTAATATCAAACTGCAATGAACAAAAAGAAATAAACTAACAGTTAAAAGTGTTTAATGACTGAACAATCAATTTCATTAACTAATATTGTAGTTCGTTCCAATATTTTTTTTGTTGCAACTTTAATTCAAAGAAATTAATGTCTTTGTAGGTTTTATATTATACCAAACAATTGCAAAACTAGCTTCATGTCAAACTACTTTTGTAGCTATCAATTCAGAGAAATATTTTATTATTATTATTTTCTTTTCTTTTCCGAGATCTAAGCGTAAGTTTAAGTCTTTAATTTAATGCTTTATTTCTAGTTTTACATAAATGGACCTAAAGAATTCTCATTTCGGTTCCCTACAAAAATATGACCACATTAAATAAAGAAAGGGATAACTTATTGACAAATATTTATTTTAATAATTTTAACAATTTTAAATATTTAAATTCAAAATTTGATATTATGCAAATATCAAATGGGGATGTAATATTATATATGTAAAGGTGTAGTATTAAATTTTGTATATCTAATGATTTATGAACCATCAAATTTTGTTCCCTTTAATGCCGGAGAAACTCTAATGATGGGAAGAGATATCTCCATTGCATATAGATTTGTACTCGAATTCTGTTTAAACGCTTCAGATTTTATTATCCTTTTTTCGAAACATTTCTTAAACATAAAATGTGCATCTTTTGTGTAGCGGGTACCAGGGAATGAGCCAAACTTTTAAGTTATGGAGATTAATTATATAAATTTTTCATGCTACGAATGAGGATAAATTTTATACTACTCTTAACATTTTACTCGAAATTATATTAAAAAAAATAAGATACAAGTACAAAAAATTTGTTAAAAAAAATAGAGTCAATTGATACTCGATCATTCCTTGAAAGTGACTCTGCCAATTGGCGGGTACTAAAAAGGATAGTGTATACGAAAGAAAAGCTACAACATTCGAGTCACACCGAGTGGAGAGATGTCGTGCAACGAGCGGAATATGGCCTTGGAATTTTGATTAGTCTCTTATATGAATAGCTCCTCATCATAACCTAACACTTCAACCATAACCGAATCTACATTGATGGTAGAGTTGCTTAGCCACTTTTATAATTTTAAATTATTAATTATGTATGTTGACATTTAATTTAATTATTTTTTTAGAAGTATTTATATGAATCAGATTTATTCATAAAATGCTAAATATGTTATTGTAGTTTAGTAGTTAAAATTTCACTTTACATGATTTTCAAGATTTAAATTTAAATTCCAACTATCACGTGAACTTTTTATAAATTATTTTATGCATTTATTTTTTATCATTTTTTGATCTGTTGACTTTGTACTAAGAGAATTCTAAATTTGAAATTTTTTGCATGTACACGCATCACTCATGAAGTAGATGAGCTTCAAAGGTTTGGATTCGTCGTTTGAAGCTAATTCGATAGATTTAATGTTTACTCACCAAACCCTCTTAGTAAGCACAACACACACTAACTTTGCTCTCTCTATATATAGCCCTAATTAATGCCCTAGAGCTTTTATTGATAACCAAATTGTGCACCTCCAAGCATTTACATGTACTAGTAACTATTACAATAGTCAATAGAGTATACGAGTCCCAAACATTATAATCATGACATTTGAGTCGATGCATTGCAATGATGATGTGAACACATTTTACAGTCATACATGTTTAGGTGGAAAATACAAATGTCATGATAATTGAATGAATATATTGTGCTGGCTTATTTGTTTATATGAATCTCTCAAAGCCAATGGTTCTTATATAAATATGGAAATATATTGTTCAACAAATAAAATCTTATGTCCATGTTTCTTAAGTTATTTAGTTACCAACACTTTTATAATCATATATAAAATATATGACATTAAAGAATAAACATAATGATCAAGTATGATATTTGAGAAAACTAATATTAAAACACACATTAACATATTCAAAAAGATCATGATATATTACTGAGGGGACAAATTTATACAGTTTTATTTTTAATGGAGCAAACACTGAGAAAAATTTATACAATTTTTTTTTAAATTGAGCAAAAACTGACACTATTTTGTTTAACACGATATTACATATGAAAAAAAAAATGTTGAAATTAATTCTATTTTGTTTTACAAAAAATTGGAAAATAAATGTGTTTGTTGTTTCAAAAATTTATTATGCAGGGTAGATTTGCGATTTAATGATATGGTTGATTTAAAAACACAAAAAATATCTCTGTATCATTTTAAATAATCTAAAAATTTATTTAAACTAAAGCAAGAGGGTGAAAATGCTATTAAAGATTTGGATAAGCTAAAGCAAGAGGGGGATAATGCTATTAAAGAGGCTAAAAAATTGAGAAAACAGAAAGAGCACTCTTTTGCTAATTCTGATATGGTACTGAGCTCCCAGTTTTCCTTGAGTGAGCTAGAACAAGCAACTCAAAATTTTAGTGATTCGTTGAAAATTGGAGAAGGTGGTTTTGGATGCGTCTACAAGGGCTCTTTTTGTAACCCCACAGTGGCGGTAAAGAAGTTGAATTCAGAGAGCTTACATATTAGAGTTCGAGCAAATAATTTCATAAAAAGGTAACAAATTATGCTAAAGATATATAGTAATACTACTTTAATTTTGCGACAACTCATAACATTTAAGGCGGAAATGCATGTACTAATGGAAGCCTAATTGAGGGGTCAACCAAGCCAAATTATAGTCCTTGATATTTCATTCATCATTTTAATTCTCGTCAGTTGTGCTGGTACCCAATTTATTATCTTTATTATTATGTGGACACTATTTCTTAAAAAATAAATTCAAAGTTCTCAAAATCAAATTAGGTTTTGTTTTTACAGGTTGCTATTCTCAAAAGACTTAGACATCCAAACATTTTCAATCTAATAGGATCATGCTTAGAAATCTCGACGCTCGTCTATGAATTCTTGCCTAATGGAAGCCTTGAGAACCGGTTGTCCTGTGCAAATTACACCTAATCTTTGACATGGCAATCCCGGACTCACATCATCAGTGAGATTTGCTTAGGTCTTGTATTCCTTTACTCAAATAAACACATTTTGTGATTCACAGCGACCTAAAGTCAGAAAATATTTTTCTTGATGCGAACTTCATCAGTAAACTTAGCGACTTTGGCATTTCCCAGATCATAAAGCAATTTGATGCAAACACAACTGTGTTCTATCGTACCATTAATCCTAGAAGAACATTTGGAAATCTTGACCCCCAATTTTTCTTTCAACTGAGGAATTGACACCAAAATCTTATGTTTACTCCTTTGATATAATAGTGATTCATTTTCTGACAGGAGATCTATCGGGAATTAAACTTTACTATATATCTTACACTTATTGATTATAATTATGAAAATATTATTTTGTTTCATTTTTTATCTGTGTTTAATTTTCTCTTATCTCTTAACAAAATTAGAATTCATAATTTATTTATTAATAAATAGTATTTAAACTATGTTTAAAGAACTTTTTTGCTGTTGTCTTTTTTTTATGTGTCTAACAAAACTACTATAAGTTTCTTTATTTGGAGACTTTTTTTATTTGGTTTAAAAGATGAGCTCAAGATTTATATTATATAATTTTGCTATTAAAATTGATCATCTTTTATACTCGTGCATGGTTTCCTTTTCCCTAACACCTTATCAATCTATCAATCTATGAAATGACAAAAACGTGATAAAAACATGCACCTCAAATGATGGCACTCCATACAAAACAATAAAGAAAATTATATTTCTTTTAAGAATGTGCAGCTGCAGTACTAATTCATTTGAATTAATTATTTTTTTAATTACATATAAGGGAATATATTCAATTCATATAAATAAAATCAATTTAAAGGAGTGCCACCTAAGTTTCTGAGTTTTACAAATACCCTTCAAATCTAACAAAATAAAATATATGTCAATACATATCCACCTTTTAATCTGATTTAGTAAGCTCATTTAGGGTTAAAGTAACTCAGGTATTGCTTCGAATAGCCTCTTTAATCTGGTTTAGTAATGTTTCCGTCTCCATTTGCCTCATTCAGCGCCTCATCCCTACACAAATCTTAAACTCCATCCAACGCTGGAAAACACAACAACAGTACGTACAGCACCTCCTTAACAATATATGTGTCAGCTAATTGTCAGTATACTGTTTAGCTTATAGTGTTTAGCTTCCTAATACTCAATAATATTAAATTAAAAATTATAATTAAAATTAGTTTCCAGTTTTTATTTATCTAATTAGTATTATTAATGATCTTTATTTAATTAGCGCATAAATCATTTAAATTTCGTTTAGTGTCTATAGCTAAATAAATCGCATTAATAATGTACAAAGTAAACGATCAAATTAATGCTAGAAGTACTATTATTGAATGATAAAAAAAGATATCACCAAGTGCCTAACTATATCGAATTCATGACAAGTATCATAGATGCTTATAGTTTGTTATCAATGTGTCCTTATAATGAATTATCATTGATAATAATAATAAAGTTATCAAATCATATCAAACCACAATAGTCAATAGGGGAGTTGGATGGTTATTTTAAACACGATAATACATTACTAGTATCGTGTCTGTGCACTGCAACGGAATATATTATAAGAAAACAAAAACAATATCATACAAAATGACATATTTTCACAAAATAATTTAGAGTAAATAACAAATAGCATATTAAATGACATCTACACATAAATAACATCTCTGAAATAATGTATTTGTTTTTTTTAATCTTTTTGACATATTTTCATAAAAAAAATTGACATATGAAATCACAAATAACATTCCATAAATGATATAAAAAAATAGAAAGAAATGAAAACATTACCAATAAACAAATTGAAAGCTGAAAAATTGGAATTGCTATCATTTCTCATTTGATAATGATAGAAAAGGAAGACAGAATCTTCAAATTCCATACTTTATGAGGTTGAGAAATTGTTTACATGAGTATAAACAAAATTTGGTATAAACAAAATAAAAGATTCTGTCTTCCTCAAAATCTTCAAAGAATTTGGTATGAAAAAAATAAAAGATCTTTTTTATTTTGATAATATATATAATCCAATCATACTCTTTCCTCAAAAAGGCAAAAATTGCAATGTGAATTCTAGAAATTTATTATTTTTTTTATAAATACGACAATTTAAAAAAAATCAAAATAAGAGAAGAGAAAGAAATAATATCACTTGTTCTCGAAAAATATTACTTTGAACATTTATATTTCCAAATTAACTTAAATTTTGAGTTTGAATTGGGATTGTCCAATGAAAATTCGAATCAATTCAGCTCAAGTTAAAATTCACACATAGTTCCTTCAATAATAAGATATGATCTATCCTTATGTCTCAACACAAATTTCTAAGTGCTCTATTTAAACATTCCTGAATTCCTTATCCACCTCGGCTGCCAGCTAATCATATGCGGTGCGACCATGGAGGGTGAGCACTAGTATTGACACCGATGGCAATGTACAATATCCTATTTATTCTAGAAAATTAAAAGATGATTCTGCGAGGTGATCATGGCCTTTGAAACAAGGTATTGCAATAATTATGTGAAAACATTTTGTAGTCATCAAAACTTCATGTTTAGGTGAACAATACAAATATCATGTTGATGATTGAATGCATATGTTGTGTGGGCTTATTTATATGAATCTTCCAAGGCCAATAATTCTTACATAAAAATAGAAATATATTGTTCAACAAATAAACTCTTATGATTATGTCTTTTGAAATTATTTTGTTACTAGCAATTTTATAATCAGATATGAATTCTATAACATTAAACAATGCACGTAATGTATGATATTTGAGAAAACTAATATGAAAATGTAAATTAACATATTCAAAGGATTAGACAAACATATCAAGTTATTTCACAGAGCAACTTTATTACTATTATTTTGTTTAATACAAGATTATAGACGGATTAAAAATTAATCAATAGCGGTGAAATTATTTGGGTTATTCCCATCAGCAAAACATTGGTGATGGGAAGTTCAATGTTTTGCTGACTCGCTTTGACCTGATGATAAAAGACAATAAGGTTTTAAGCAAGGTTAATTTGTTGGTATTATATAATCGTTTATGAATGATCAATGGCTGCTGATTTGACTATAGATGTTTTTTTCTTCAAAACTTGATTTATTAGAGAGAAGAATTAATTCCAAATTGACTTCTGAAAAAAGTTTTTCTCGTTCAATTAGGCTTTCATACTTTTAGACACTATAATGGAGTGTGTTGTTTTATATGTTAGTTGCAACCTAAACGTATTAGTCATCAAACAATTAATTGCTAGTGACAACCATTTCAACTCAACATCTCTTGAAACTTTTTCTTTAACATTAAATAAGAAAACAATTTTTAAAATACCAACTTAAGTGATACTTCATTATTTTTGGTTGGTTTTAAGAAATCTTTTAACATTATTAAAATACGAACTTCATATTTTGTTTTTATTAAGTGGAAAAAGTTGATAATTTGAGTAAACAATAAAGTTAACATTAAATTGGATTTTGAATCCATTTATGTAATCGGACCATGAAATCTTAAATGTTACTTTTCAAGTATTAATTTAATTAGCCCATTCAATCAATGGTTGTCTATCGTCGGTGTTTTAATTTGTGTGCATGCATACTCATCTAGTTTAATTTGTGATATATGTTATTATTTTTAGAGTTCATAAACTTTGACTAATTGCCAACACAATTAGATTTTTATATTCAGAGCTAAATAAATCGCATTAATAAGAGCGGTACCATATATGCATCCTTTTGCAATGATTCTAACTTAGCTCTTTAATTATTGTTTGTTGCTATTCATTTATTTTCAAATATCTAAGAAAATATAGCCATTTGTATTGTTAAGTAAGACCAAATTGTAGCCTTTTCACCGATTCATTTATTCAATAACGATTTGTTTGATGGCTACAAGAAACCATAAAAAGCCTATTTCAAATGTTAAGTAACATGTGTAAAGCCAATTAACAACTCAAGTAAGCTTTTTTTCTTCCAAATTTATGTACTCAGTTAATATTTCATTTTATTAGCATGTTTTTTCATAGCTAACTTTTAAAAAATCTTATAATTTCATTTTTTTCTCTTTCAGAGTTTTTGATCTTCTGTATATCCACCCTACTAACCCACGAAGTCAAAATGACTTATCATGTTCTTCTAGTTATATAATATGTCATACTCTGCTGCGCCACAGGAAATCAGAAAAAGAGTCAAGAGGAAACCCGTCCGATGCCCATAGATGACCGTCCATTAACTGTCTCCATATAGACACCGAGATTTTTATATATAAGAAAATAAATAAATAAAATATTAAAAATGAGAAATGGTTGAACGAAATTTAAAAAATGGAAAAGCAGGTATGTGCCACGGGACGCCATGGTATACTCCAGCCCGTGGAAAAAACGGAAAAAAAGAAAGGAAGGGACGCCATGGCTCTAGCTGATCCAGAAAAAAGGAAAAAAAAAAAGGGCCGCCATGGCCCATGCCAGTCCAAAATGGAATTCAATTTGTTTTTCTGCTATACTCAATCAGAAATCCAATAATTTTGATCAGAGTCAAAATTCATTTTAGAGAAAATGGCTACATGGATTTTTTGTGTTATTTATATCAAAAAAAAAGGTATGAAAGTCTAGTTTCCAGATAATATAATTTCTCTATACAAAAATATTACAGATTGGTACAGTTTTAGCGATTAATTGACAGAGGTCAGAAATCAGAAAAGCTGAAATTCCAGTGAGCAGTCCTATAATTTTGACCAGATTCAAAATTCAATTTAGAGAACATGGATACATGGATTTTTGTGTTTTTTATATCAAAATAAAGGTATGAAAGTCTAGTTTTTAGATAATATAATTTATCTATACAAAAATATTATAGATTGCTACAGTTTTAGCGATTAATTGACAGAGGTCAGAAATCAGAAAAGCTGATATTCCAGTGAGAAATCCAATAATTTTGATTAGATTCAAAATTCATTTTAGAGAAAATGGCTACATGGATTTTTGTGTTCTTTATATCAAAATAAATGTATGAAAGTCTAATTTCCAGATAATATAATTTATCTATATAAAAATATTACATATTAGTACAGTTTTAGCGATTAATTGACAGAGGTCAGAATTCAGAAAAGCTGAAATTTCAGTGAGCAGTCCAATAATTCTGACCTCTGTCAATTAATCGCTAAATTTGTACCAATCTGTAAAATTTTTGTATAGAGAAATTATATTATCTGAAAACTAGACTTTCATACCTTTATTTTTATATAAAGAACACAAAAATCCATGTAGCCATGTTCTCTAAACTGAATTTTGAATCTGGCCAAAATTATAGGACTGCTCACTGAAATTTCAGCTTTTCTGATTTCTGACCTCTCTGTCAATTAATCGCTAAAACTGTACCAATCTGTAATATTTTTGTATAGAGAAATTATATTATCTGGAAAATAGACTTTCAAACCTTTATTTTGATATAAAGAACACAAAAATCCATGTAGCCATTTTCCTAAAATGAATTTTGAATCTGATCAAATTTATTGGATTTCTGACTGAACATAGCAGAAAAAAAAATTGAATCCCATTTTGGGCTGGCATGGGCCATGGTGGCCCGGTTTTTTTTTTTTTTTTTCCGTTTTTTTCCACTGGCTGGAGTATGCCATGGCGTCCCGCAGGCGCATACCTGCCTTCCAATTTTTCAAATTCCGTTGACCCATTTCTCATTTTTAATATTTATTTATTTATTTTCTTATATATAAAAATCTCGGATATAGACATGTGTCACTTCATTAATTAAACAATTTTTTTATGGGTACGGATTCAAAATTTTTATAGAAGGCCACAAATAGTGAATCGGATTTCAATAGCTAATCGGGTTTAAATTCATTAGCTAATAAGATCCTAGATAGAAAATAATGCTCTAACTTCTAATTCTAATTATCAATCATAATTCAAAGAATATATTCTATTTTTAATCCTAAATTTAACCCAAATTACAAATCAGGATTCCAGAACAGCCAAAAAAAATTTTCCAAGAGGAGCAAAGTCAATTTAGACCTATAAATTTCTATAAAAATTCAAAATACAGGAGGAGGACAATTGCCTCCTTGGACCTATGTGGGTCCGCCCCTGTTTTTTTATTGAAGATTTAGATTGTGCTTCAGAATGGAATCTATAAAGAATTGAATAGGAATGAAAGGTGAAGAGACCAGATAATTTGAGGTGATAATTGGTGAAGAAATTGCTGAAGTTATGCACCAACTTCTCATTTTATTGTTATGATATAAGAATTGATCTTCCCTTTGCTCAGGGGCAGACCCACGTGGCATCAGGGATGTGCAACTTCTTGTCTTTAATTTTCAAAAATAGTTTTCAAGGTATTAGTTTTTGGACTCTTGCTTCATCCTAAAAAAAATAAATACCCTATCTTGTTGAGCCCACAATTTCATGTTTGATTTCTGTTGAGCACACGATTTTCAGCTCTACAATTTTCAATTGAGTCATTTCTTTTGTGCAACCAATAGTACTGAGTGCCCCCTCCTCCGAACTCCAGACACGACTTGCTTGAAATTGAACCCAGAGCGATTTTATTTACGTGATCTCCTCTCCGACCCCCCACTCAGACATGATGAGTACCCAACGCTCGCTAAGCACCCCGACACTCTTCGACTCCGACAGGTCTGACTCCTTTGTCTCTATTTGTGGGCCCATCATCTGTGGTTGTCAGTGGTAAGCAACTAAGCATTAACCTTAATTTTATTTTGTTGCGGCCGGTGCCTCTGGTTTTTTTTTTTTTGGATAAAAACAAACTGTTAAAAATATGTAAGAGCATGCATACAAGTGTTTTGACAACCATATCATAAGAGGTGATGTCGCCTACAATTCATGTAAATTTTTGAGTTTAAATCTGGACACAAACTCAAATTTGAGTCAGTAGGATCCAATTTGATAATGCACGTGGGCCAAAGTATCTATATTGACAAAACATGTCTTGTCAATTATAAAGCCATTCAAATTCAATTATAAAGCGCTCTTCTGGAAAATTAACAAGTCATGGCAACAAATGATTTTCGCCTCCCAAACAAACCAAATAAATTTAGAGTTAATTTGATCATGTTCAGCCACTGCACAAATTACTATATTTTATTTCTACATAAATATCATATGATCAAAATTCTCCGGTCTAACATTTTTGCAATGTGCATGCCCTTTATTATTGATCTATTCAGGGAAATTGGATTATGATTGAATGGTTAAATTGTTATCTTTTAGTTTTTTGCATGAAACATAGACATCTTCAATTTTGATTTTTGTTTCATTCGGCCTAATTTTGTTGAATTATCAATCCAGCTGGCCTCTTTTTGATGCAGCCCAAATTGACCCAATTATAGTATTACTTTCATCTAAATACTAATAAAGCCCACCCAAGCCCAGCCCAATTATATATGCACATGTTTGAGCTCAACAAACCGCTCTCTGCATTCCATTTGATTGGTACAAAACTTTGCCAGTTGGTACAGCAAGAAAATGGTTGAAATTGATTGAGAGTAGTAACTCTGGTTCAAACCTGATAAGGAGGTAATTACGAAAAGGAGGAAGAATCAAAATTCCCTGAAAGACCAATAATTATTCATCTTGTATCTCTAAAGAGTTTCAATTGATCATTAATTCTAACAAATATCAACTCAGAATCTGGTGTTGATTGATTTTAGTCACAGAGAGTAATAAACTGTAATTTCAAGTTACAGAAGCAAATACACATTTCTAGCAGTAAATGATCACAAATTCGAATGAATACCAGTAATTGAGGAGAATTGACATGAGCTAATAGCAGTTGGGTTTATGTTAGGAAATCATAAAGGTCAAACAATTACGTCTTATCTAGAGATCAAACAATTGCATCTTATCTAGGGATCAAACACTTACACCCCAGGAAAGGAGAAACAGTTCCCCATCTTAACCTAAAGACCATCCTATGCCAAAGCTGATTCATAAAACATATATCTTAAGTGCGGAACATAATACCTAATTTCAGGGATGTTTCCATGGAGTAACTCGATCCTTTCAGAGATCACTAACCATCTCCGTGAGCACGAGACTAGACTCTAATGGCAAGAAGGCCTTCTTGTTGTTTTGTCGTTTAGTCATAGGAATAAGTCCTCCAAGATAGCAAGATATTGGTATTTGAGAAATTCTCTCCAAATTTTCTAATGGATTTCTCTTCTCTATTCTTTGATGGTGAAAGAAGAAGAGAAGACACACAGAGCTGTGTTTTTCTAAAGAGAAAAACGTATGTCTAGTTTCTATGTTTTTCTATATTATCTTGTGCCTTGAGGACCAATCCTTATATATAGTAACATATCTGGTTATCTGCCAACTTGAAAAAGGTATTTTGTGCGACTGCATCAAAAACCGTGCTGTTGCATCAAAATCCGTGAGGCCGCATTAATATTCGTGTGGCCCACACAATTCTAAATTGCAAAATCCGTAAGGCCACATTAATATTCGTGTAGTCCACATTTATGGATCACATTCTAATGAATATATTGATTGTCTATTACCTTATTTGATCACATCAATTGATAACCATATATGACAGTAAACAATCCATAATTAGATTACATATATGCTCAATGTTGGCATTAAATCCAACGAGGTTGGCAATAAATCCAACAGTTTAAACCCGAAACAAAAAGACAGCATGCCTTTGTTGAATATTTATTCAATAGTGGAGTTAGTGGAATCCAAAATTAGTATATCTATTGTTAGTACATCTATTTGCATTTTCAGCATACTGCACAGCAGGGGTATTTTAGGAAATATAGATGTTATATTTAGATTAAATTGTATTTTTGGATAGTAGTGGGTGGTTATTTTAGGTATATAGTCCTTTAAATATGTATGAATTTATGTAAGTTGATGAATTGAGAAAATTACAATTGAGCAGTCTTCAGAAATCTGTTTAAGCTTACCATAAGTTTTTCTGTTTTCAGCATTTCTCTGTACCAGTACGTACCAGAATGCTGTATACAGCCCCGATTCCAACAGCTTTGCTAGGATTCAATTAAAAAGCTACATAAATCAAAAGAAAGGGCACAATACATGAAGAAGAGAAAATTCAAATAGCCTAAATATCACAGCACACATCATAACTTAGGCTAATTGAATTAGGCACCAATCATCAATTCACACAAAGTAATTCAGTTTAGAAGTTTGAATTACCTAGTGTAACAAAAATATCACAGTTCCATTGCCAACAGGGTTGCTTTATGGTTCTTCTGCCAGTTCTATTTTAAATACATTAATCACATGATCTTGTTGTAGCACTATACATTCTGTATATAAAAATTAATTTCTGTAGTATATTCATATAAAAATAGAAGATAATGAGATGACCCAACCTACATGACAAATCATTCCAATAGTACTGTAATATAGGTGATGTACCAGTAGCTCACTGAAACAGAATTGTAGTCATAGAAGGAAAAATCAGAATCAGAATTGAGATCGGCCCCGTCCAATCCCGATCCAGATCGGAAAAATCGGTCGGAATTGGCCGAATCAGATCGGAAAATCGGACTTTTTTGCCAGAAGCTTGTTTCTCAATCCGTGACTTTTTTATTTGTATTATATCAATTAAGAGAATATACAACAGTTTAGTCTAATAAAAAAAAACAGTTATCAACCCGTGAGTGAATAATTCGCTACAAATTAGTGAATTATAATTGATATATATATAAAAGAGGTTGGCTAAGATACAAACGTTTGTTCCTAGCCTCTGAAATAAATAGTTCGGTTTGTTGGGACCTTATTATTACCCTAAACAATTCGGTCACATAAACAGTTCAATTCAATTCAATATGCCACTATTGATCTACCTATGCCAAAATGGCCATCATGCAAAAATCATCAATTCTTAGGGAGCAGACGCAATACCTGATTCCATTAGCGTCTTTAAGCAAGGCTTCACTCAAAAGCCGGTTGATGAACTTGTGGAACAGCGGCAAGAAAACCTTCGTGCCGATGTAGAGGTTGAAGCGTCGGCGGCCTCCTCAGTGGTAGGATGAAGCCTTCCAAAGCTACAAGACTGCCCTTGTGAGATCGTGTTCACAATTTCTCAATGATCTCACCTCTCTATTCTTTAATGGGGAGAAGTAGAGAAGGCTACAGAATTGACTAGATTGACGGCTAGAAAATTCTGCAACTTTTCGTATGTTCTTGTGCTTTGGGGACCAATCCTATTTATAGAGATGTGGAGTCGGCATATTGCCAAACCCTAACTCAAAACCGATTTTCTGGCCATATGCCAACTTGAAAAAGGTATTTTGTGCAAATGCATCAAAAACCGTGCAATTACATCAAAATCCGTGCGGCCGCTGGAGAATCGGTTTCCTTAATTGCAAATTTCAGAATCAGTCCATCAATGATTTGATCTTTGCCTAAATTGTTCTACACATTTGTGAACCATATCATAATGAATATATATTGATTGTCTATTACCTTATTTGATCACTTTAATTGACAATCATATATGACAGTAAACAATTCATAATTAGATACATATATGCTCAATGTTGGCATTAAATCCAACGATGTTGGTAATAAATCCAACAATCTCCCACATGAGCAATATGTTATGACTTTTTTAATTATGTATTGTGTTCCTTATGTGCGCACATTTCTTTACTGTCTTCCTTATATATATTCCCAAACCAATTCGGTCCATCAACTATATTAGCAAAGGACTAAAGCGGCATTCGTCGCATTTATTCGCAACTAAAACCTCAATAATCATATCACTAATACAGCTGAATGACATGAATCATGATGTGGATGTGTAGCATAGAAATTACATGCAATTGTGATCTTCACATGCCTATTTCTAACTTGGTCTCCTACTTAAATCTTGAAACTAAATTTCATAATTTAACTGAATTAGAGGTCAAACATAAATGAGAAATAGAATGTCAAAACTTCATAATATATATAACACTTGTTTTAATTTCCTCCCATCCTTTACCCCTAACACCGGCCATTGATATTCTCAATGTTATATGAGGAGGGATTGGATTACATTTTTTTTTTTTGACACACTTTGACACTTACTATTTTTAAAGTCTAAATAGTTGATCTAAACCGTTCAATATGATGGATATATTAAAATGTGCTTGGAAATAAAATTTTACATTTTTTTGAATTTTTTTACTATTTATTAAGATGGTTACAAAATCGTTATTTTCAGACCATTGAAAAACAACGATTTTGTAACCACCTTAATAAATAGTAAAAATTCAAAGAAATGTAAAATTTGATCTCCAATCACATTTTAATATGGTAATCATGTTGAACAGTTCGGATCGACTGTTTGGATTTTGAAATCACAAAATTAGCTTATAAAAAAAACAATGTCAAGATGTGTAAAAAAAGAGAGTGTAATTGGATCCCTTCTCATGTTATATATATATATATATATATATATATATATATATATATATATATATATATATATAGAATTTTGCTATTGTGCTTCATGAAGTAAAACCCATATTGTACTTCACGCTCATACACCCATTTCCAAAATCCAAATCGTCGATCCGACCGTTCAAGTTGTTCTCCATATTGAAATGTGGTTGGAGACCGAATTTTACATTTTTTTGGAATTTTTTTACTATTTATTAAGCCACTTTGAAAATCGCTGATCCATTGGTCCAGAATTTTTACTGTTTTTTACTATTCACAATGGATCAGCGTTTTCAAAGTGGCTTAATAAATAGTAAAAAAATTCGAAAAAATGTAAAATTTGGTCTCCAAGCACATTTCAATATGGAGAACAACTGAACGGTCGGATCGACGATTTGGATTTCGAAAATGGGTGTATGAGCGTGAAGTAAAACGAAGTTTTACTTTGCGAAGTACAATAGCCCTACATATAGAGAATGGCTAATATCAAAACGTTTGTTCCTGGGCTCAGGAACAAACGGTTCCGTTCTCCAATTTTCGAAGTTCAAACAACAAATCCAAACCGTTAGATGTTCAATCTATATTAAAATGTGCTTGGAGACCAAATTTTACATTTTTTGGAATTTTTTTACTATTTATTAAGCTAGTTTGAAAACCGTTGTTTTTATGAAATTTCTGCAGCATTGAAAAACAGCGGTTTTCAAACTAGCTTAACAAATAGTAAAAAAATTCTAAAAAATGTAAAATTTGGTCTCCAAGCACGTTTTAATATAGATTGAACATCTAACAGTTTGGATTTGTTGTTTGAACTTTGAAAATTGGAGAACGAAACCGTTTGTTCCTGAGCCCAGGAACAAACGTTTTGATATTAGCCATTCTATATATATATATATGATAGTGACTTAATTAATTATAATGAGTTTGTTAGATTGATTATTATAACTTCACTAGCAAACTTGTGCTAAAAATGTGTACTACTTGTCTCTGTCATAATGTTATATTTCATGTATTGTACCTTAATATAACCGCACATGAAAACAACATTACACCGTAATACATACAATACATATTCCGCATCTATCAAAAGGCAAACGGGTGCGCCGAATAGAACCTAATTTTCGGTTATTGGTTCGAGTTGACTTCAAAGGGCAGGGCACTATATATAGAGTGGGAAAAATGGCACGGTTGAGCCGGCTCCATCACAGAATAGCACGGTACAGCACGGAATGGTACGGCACGCGTCTCAGTTACGTGCTGTGACTTGTATGTTCAGTGCCGTGATCATTCGCGTGCTGTGCTCATCTTTTGAAACTTTGGCACGGCACGGCACGGCACGTGAAAGATTTAGTCACGACATGACACGACATGTAGTCACGCGAGTCACGTGTAGGCACGGCATATGTTTTTCCACTCTAACTATATATACCACAGAAATGGAGCAGAGAAGCAATTAGAAAAGTTTTGAGGGCTCATTCAGAACAATGTAATTAAGCGCGTTTAATAATTAATAATTAACTCCCCTCGATTTTCAAGTACAGTGTGAAGATATGTATCTTTCAAAGTGAATCGACCAAAGATGCAGACTGCTTTTGAGATCCTGTATAGATCTAGGTAAGCTGCGTAAGAGATTCAACTCTGCTGCTTTTTATAGAGAAAAATATTTTTTTTTTTTCTGATCCTAATTATTCAAAAAAATTTATTTGAGTATTTCGGTAAAGAAATTTTTTTATACACAAATCTCAATGAATTTAAATGGTTAGGATCGGAAAAGCAGGATCCTGCTTTTCTCTAAGAAAAGTAACAGAGTCCGTTCCGCTGTGTAAGAGCCGATATATTAGCTTATGTAATTAGAGGCGGAGTCAGACTTTCAACCTATAGGAGTCAAATACTATAATGAGGATCAATTGCAAAAATAATTCATGCGGTTAATGAGAGTCAATATTACAATATACATAGCATTTACTCTAAATTATATATAAATAATAAAATTTTGAAAATAAACGAGAGTCCATTGACCCATTCAATCATACTAAATCTGTCACTGTTTGTAATACTTGATTTTTTTAATGAAACGATTATATTTAAAAAAAATAAAAAATAAATAAAAGATGACAGACGACTGCAACTTTAACATTTTAGTATGTCAAATCATTAATATTTATAACCGTTCAATTTAGTTTCTCTCTCCACATTTTTTGATCGAATAATATTTTTATTATGCTGCTCTCTTTTTATTTAAGAAATATATGCTTGCTATGTCTGCGGTATAATTAATATCTGTTAATTTTTTTTTTTTTTGTATTTCTCCGTTGAATTATTGTAGGGTTAATTAATTGTGTTTATTATTGTATATGTCTTTAATGTTTCGGATTCTTTTTATTTCAACTCAAAATTTTGTAAATGTAAAATAATTTTCTACGGAAGTTATTTTATTTTAATAATTAACTTTTTATTCAGCAGATTTTTTTTTGAAATAAAACCCGAAAAAAAATCCTAGTATAACAAAAATAATTCGACAAGATCTAATATTAATTCGTGATTCCAATGTATTAAGATATAATTTTGAAATGAATCATTGTTTATTAATGTGAATAATATATAAAATAGAATTGATATTTTTTAGAATAAATACTTTTTTTCCCTAAATCTTACCATTAATTAATGTTGAATAAATAGTTGGCATTACCTTTCAACAAATTTAAAATAATTTAAAGAATTTATTATAAATAATATTTAATATTAGTCGAAAATATATTAGCACAATTTATACTTGCTGTATTATATATCTTGCTTCTGATAACAACTGATACATGAATAAACATGTCAGAAGATATTTTTGTTTATTTTCTCTAAATCGGGATCGGATAAATCGGTCTGAATCAGCCGATTCGGATCGGGATGTCGGATTTTTTTTAAAACCTTGTTCTATATTAAAAAAAGTTACAAAATCAACTAGTCCAAAAATTAGTTAATAATATAAAATATTTGTCTTCTGATACTATTTAACGCAAATTTAATCATTTTTAGTCTTTGTTATTAGTAAATCTGATAATAAAGAGGGATGCACTTTGTTTGAAACTCCCCTGGGCCAATACAAAGATAACTTCAGTGCTTCAATTAGCAAGTTAGATGCGGAACCATTGTTAGTTTAATTAGCACTAAACAGCTGATTTAAGTTGCAGAACTTAAAATCGATCAATTTTGTAGTTCTCATGCAAATCAAATAGACATATATATGGTAGAGATATCTAATATAGGAAAAATCTGCAACAGGAAAAGATTACCACAAATAAAAAAAAACCTACGAACCTGAAATGTTTTTTAATAGAAGACATCTAAAGAGATGTTTAGTTTTGGAGCAAAATGCTTTAGAATATATTGTCACTTATTCACCAAAAATATTTACCAGAGTCCAAAATTAGTAAACCTTGGACCAGATCAAAAACATGAAAGACCCACATGTACCACTACTGAACACAAAATAAAACATGAAAGACCAGATCAAAAACACTTAATCTAATGAAAACAGGCTCTTCAATAGATCAATTGCACAAACTTATGTCAATAAGAGCCACATGATTTGTGGGTATATTTACTTAATTCAGGATACTGCTTTCAGTCTTGTCTTGTGTTCTAACTTGTAACCTTGGACCTTGGTGGTTGTTACCATAAATTGACTTAACTACCAGTAAATTAAGACTCACAGGACAGGAAGGAAGGGACCTGATTGTAACTTGTATGCTGAAATTTGTTCTTGTTTCTTGTAATGGCATTCTGTTGAAACTGATTTGATAACTTGCAAAAGAAACAAGGGGACAAGTTTGAGCCATTATTGCATAGCAACAACTGACAAAGGAGTGTTGCATAATGGATCATACCCAGGGGCGGACCCAGGAATTTGATCAGGGGTAGGCACAATGAATTAATCAAAGCAGCAGACTGAGCCAATGAATTAATCAGAGCAGCAGATCTGTTATTTTGAACCAGGGGTAGGCACAGTATTGGATCAAGGGTAGGCACAGGAATAAAAATACACTGGGTCTCAAAAAAAATTTAAATCCAGGGGTAGGCACTTGCCTACCCCTGAGCCTTCATGGGTCCGCCCCTGATCATACCAGTCGCCTTGTTTCTTCTGGGAGTTTGCCTCACTTCCAAAACAGCTCACCGACCACAGTGCACGCAATCACATTCCTAAGCCAATCGGTTTTTCGTGCGGCGGTGATTTTATGGTTGGGACCACAGTGACAAATTAATTATTCAGGTTCAGTTTGGTGAGATCAAAAATTTGTGATACGGAAATAATTCAGAATTATCTGAACCAGAGATTTCAGTCCTATAAAGAAACAAAAAAAAATGTTTTGGGAAGAATTCGGAAAAAAATCGCAAATAATTCGTAAAATTCGGGAAAAGTTTGTAAAATTCACGAATTATTCGGGAATAATTCGGTCAAAGTTCGGTCAACCGAATAATTAGGCGTTCGGTTCGGCATCACCAAAAAAACGAATAATTCGCCAATAATTCACGAATAATTTGCGAATCTTGTGACTATGGTTGGGACTGGAGCAAGAAAGGGGGAGCGCTGGGTTTCACATTCCTAAGTCAATTGGTTTTTGGTGGGCTCATTTGCTACTTTAATTTGGGCCACAAACAAAATGCCATTTAGAGTTCAATATTTTATTTGGGCCAACTGAAATCAAAATTGTATAACAAAGTTAGTATTACTTTGGGAGGAGCTTATGTTGCTTCTCTAAAAAGATAATCTTACATACATGCTAGCAATATAGTTCCCGAGATAGAGAACTCCTTCAAAAGGATTAACAAAATAAACATAAACAGTTACACACAAAAAAAAAATCAAGGAATAATCATACAAAGTTGTAAATGAAAAAAAAGGTATTGATGATTGTTTGATATATGTCAGACAGTATACAAGGAATAATTTGCGTGATAAAAAATTATGGCTAAATTCAATCCCATGTGACAGCCGATAGGCTCACTAAACCTGACCGGAACGGACAGTCAAGATTTACTCGCAACCCAGATTTTTAAATTGACACGAATCTCAAAGCACAAATAATACTGCCCCCTAAGTCATCCCGAGTAATCACCGGCTGAGAGTAAATCTGGGCCATCCGTTCCAGTCAGGTTCAGTGAAGTACCTTAATTCAGTGCCCCAAAGTTCAGGTCTTTTGTGAGTTTCTGCAGTTCATTAACATTTTATATATGGTTCACACTTGTATTGATCAAGAGAAACCATCAACAAACGTTAACACACTTTTTAGTACGGCGTGCACAAATTTTGATGCACTGAAATGCGCCCTAAGCAATTAAAAATGGTATCAAAATCCTAATTACATAAATGCTACATCAAAACTGCAACATAATTACAATAAAACAAATGATTAGCCTAATTTCTTATTTCTTTTGAAAATGTGACTTGTTTCCAATTAATCAAAATCTATTGACCTCTGGATTTGTTTATTACTCTATTATTTTTCCTCATGACGTATGAAAAATAAATAACAATTAAATTTTTGTCAAAAGAAAGATGAATTCTTTTGGGTACGTATTATGAATTATAAAATGTTTAAAATATGTCCCCTGCGTTGCTAATGTACAAATTGTACTTTTGAAACCAATATACATCAAAATCTTGATATAAATTAAATTTGTTACATGGCGCAATGCCTTTAGGCAAGACAATGGCTTCCTGCCTTAAGAGGGGGGATCCTACCTACTTAGTGTGTGGCCAGGCGAACGAGGATGAGCTACACATGGCCTTTCTATGTCCGTTCGCAAGGGCCTGTTGGCTGACGAGTCACTTGGCTCTAAAATCGGGTGGTTTTACCTCTTCGATCAAATCGGTGATGTCCGAATTAATAGAGCAGGTTCCAAAGGAGCAGTGGCAGGAAGTGGTATTGACTCTCTGGGCTATTTGGCGTTGCAGGAATGACCATGTGTTTCAAGCAAAGCAACCGTCTTTTGGAAGTTTCTGCAATTACTCATCACAAATAAGAGTGGAGACCCTTTTCTCTGCTCACTGTAAGTTCCTCAACTCAAGTAC
Organism: Carex kokanica; assembly: GCA_025461125.1. Classification (NCBI taxonomy): domain Eukaryota; kingdom Viridiplantae; phylum Streptophyta; class Magnoliopsida; order Poales; family Cyperaceae; genus Carex; species Carex kokanica. Next base: position 653,933 of record JAJGRX010000673.1, read on the forward strand.
CACACAGAATGTTACTGTCCCTGATTCTTCACCCAATCTCTCTTCTTATACCTGTTATGTGGATGGTTCATGGGCTTATGGCTGGGAAGGTGGTGTCGGTCTGATTTTGTCACACGAAGGCTCTCTTATGGGGTATAAATCTGAAAGGGTCATGGCATGTTGTCCCTTACAAGCAGAAGCTTGTGCTTTGCAGCAGGGGGTTGACTATGCAATCTCCTTGGGTTTGTCAGAATGCTCCTTCCTTACCGATTGCCTAATTCTAGCTGATACCTGTGCGGGGCTTAATCCACCAACCGAAGTAGACTGGAGAGCGCACAAGGAGATTCTGGATATTTGGAAGAAACTTCGATGCAACCAAGGCTTTTCCTGTCGGCATATCAGTAGAGAGCTCAACGAGACTGCTGATTTTCTGGCCAAGAGAGGCAGACAAATGGGGGGCTCTTATTGGGGTTTTACTTTTCCAATGTTCCCTGTTTGTTCTAACAAAGCTTAGTTTAGTAAAGGTCGGGATAGATACTGGTAGATTTTACAAAGGATACTCTATCCTATCTGTTGCTTTTGTTGCTTTTTCTCTTGTATCACAACCATAGTTTTGGAGCAGGTTTCTAGCTGCTGTTGTACTAAGGGGCCTAAGGGCATGAATCAATCAAAAAAAAAAAAAAAATTAAATTTGTTAAACATTAATTAATCAGACATTAGGGAAACAACACTGGAGATCTCCAGTTTGTGTTTTTTACAATAGTTCCTCCGAGTCCTATATGAGGAGATGGAAACAACATCATGTCTTTCACCGAAAGGGATTAATTAATTGGTTAGTCACATCAATTTGTGCTAAGAAAAACGAATGGATGCATCGTGAGTTTCCAAAAAGTATAATTAGTATAAATGAATGGGCAAGAATTAGTCCTGGACTAATGAATTCAGTCTGAGCTAGAAAACTTTGGTAAAGATATTGACAGCATGGTTTTTACTTCATACACTGCATAGACAATAGAGTCAAAACAAACTATATATGACTCTTGTGCTACATGATGCAAAAACTGCTCTGTTAGTATTTTATTCAGAAAATTTGATATCCTGAATCAATGTATTATTTTTTTTTTTTTTGGGAAAATACTTGTAAGATTAATGTGAACTTCATATCCTGAATTAATGTTTGTTGGATAATACGTCTAAGATTAATGCAAACTTGATATCCTGAATTATTGTTTGTTTGGAACAAAAGACGAAAAAGGAAAAGAAGTTAGGCCAGTTCAGTCGCCATTGGGCCGAGTTAAAATGAGAAATAATGAAGAGGATCGTTCGCCACTTGTCAGGTGCAATGATGTGGGACCTGAAATCAGCAACAGAGAGAGAAATGCAGGGGGCAGGGCGGTCAGGCGCGGTCAGGATTCATATAAAATCTGAAGCCCTACGACTGGGGTCCGCACTTAATAACCTTCCCGCGACCATTGAAGGCATCGAGTCACTGAGAGAAGGGCCCCGAATCACCAGAACAGGAGAAGATACGCAGGGAGCAACTGGAGAGCATCTGGCGCGTTCTGTAGCAGATCCGTTGGGACAGATCAGCGTATGCCGTTGATTAGGAATATTTAGATAACCATTTTGAATGATTTTTGTTTCTCTAGTTTCGTCAGCATATAGGGAATCTATGTGTGGATTCAATTCAATCAATTAATAAGTAATTTTGTTGTTTCACCTCTGACTTAGCGTTTTGCTATTGTTGTATCTGCGTTCCTGATTAATCAAAATTGATTCGATTCTTGAGTTGTTTGTACAATTTTCTTATTGCTAAGTGAAACTAAAATTAGGCTGTTGTGTTGTTGTCGCTGGATTATATCAACAAATTATTATATTTCTTTTCTAATTTTTCTTGTTTTCAGTATTTTTCTTTTCTCAAAATCCTCAAAATTACTCAATAGTTCCAAAAATTCTAAGATTGCCACAAAATTGAAATTGGGTTCATAACAAACACACTATGTTTGGTGACTATTAATCGCTAGTTGTTCACTTTGTGAGGTCATAATTTGTTTTAGTTAACTTCAGATTCACCAACTTGATATAACGTCATGTTCTTCTTACCTTATCAAAATTTGTAGTGCATCCCCACTTTAGCAATTTTGCACTTGTATCCTTTGAAGTTTTAACTTGATACAGGCACACTGTATCTTTTAGTCCTTTTACTTGATCCTATCTTAATATATTTATTAATGAAACAGATATCAGTCCAGTTGAAATAAAGACTGGTACTGTGAGAAATTAGGCTAAAAATCTAAGCCTAGGGTATTATCAGAAGAAATTTAGTTAAGAATCACCAAAGATATCTCCTAAAATAACTCAAAACTTCATAATGCAGTGACTGGAACAACTTAAGAATGACTGAAAACTGATAGATCTGTAAACTGAAGAAATTGTCATGTCACTAAATAAATTGGTCTCAAGAACTGAAAAATGATAGATTGGTGTCAACAAATAAATAAATTGTATCATAGTAAAGCTAAATTCAAACTAAATACATTTCATTAACAGACTCAAAGATTGGAGGATTCGTCACACATAACTGGTAGCTCACCTATACCAGTAGAGGGTCCATCAAGCTGAAATTGAGTTTGTGATTCAGGTACTGGTACACCATTTGTACCAGTAAGAATCCTGAAAAGCTCCCTGAACTGGTACTGTGCTTTTAAGAGTCATAGTTCATTCCTCCTTCAGCTTAATTAAACTAAATTCTGGTTCTGGACTAACATCCATAGTCCTTGAGAACTTGAGCAAATTTTTTTGGGGTCCCAATTGCTAAAGAGTTAAAGCAAGAAATATAAAGCAATTATGGAGGGAGAATAATATCATTGTCGACAATGCAATATATTCATTTCTGGACTACAACAGAGTCGAAGATTTAATCTAGTTCTTCAAGATTTAAAAAAAAAATTAGGAAACAGATTTGCACTAACTGGTAATTTAAGTTGCAAAACTTAAAGTGAACAGATTTGCACCAATTGCTAAAGAGTTAAAGTAAGAAATATAAAACAATTATGGAGGGAGAATAATATCATTGTCGACAATGCAATATATTCATTTCTGGACTACAACAGCGTCGAAGATTTAATCTAGTTCTTCAAGATTTAAAAAAAAAATTAGGAAACATATTTGCACTAACTGCTAATTTAAGTTGCAAAACTTAAAGTGAACAGTTTTGTAGTTCTCCTGCAAATCAAATAAACATTTATATGGCCAAGATATCCAATTAAGAACAAATCTGTAATAAGAAAGGATTACCAAAAAAAAAAAATCCAATGAACCTTAAATGCCCTCCACAACCTTAAATTAGTAAACCAGGGTACAATAACTCATCCTGGTACATTGACATGTACCACTACTGAAAAGAAAAATGAAACATAAAAGATCAGATCAAAAGCATTTAATCTAGTGAAAACAGGTTCTTTAACAGACAAATTGCACAACCTTATGTCAACTAGAGTTGTGCTTGAATTAAACCTTAACCCCTTCACTTTGGCAGTTTTGCACATTGGCCCTTTTGAATTGCAGATATTATCTTTTTAACATTTTGTCTCAATTGGTCATATATATAAGCATCAAATATCCTATTGTCAAAACAAATGTTATACCCAGATAAAACTTCCAATTTTTATTTCCAACTTATATCATACTTAACTTTCTTGTCAATTGTTTTTTCACATTGAATTGTTAATTGTTTAATATACACTTTTCAAACTTTTTAAATAACCCTCCTCCTCTTGTCCGGGCTTGGGACCGGCTACATCATTTAGATAAAGGTGGAGTTAAAAGTTTGAATGCTAGTATCTCTCAAATTTAATTTAATTTAAAAGGAAATATAACATAATTTAATGTGTATTGATTTCAACTAATTTTGGACATGCAGCAATTAAGTGCTCAAAACTTCATAGGCTTGATTTTATAAGACATGTTATAGTAAATTTGGTTCGTTATATAATTAATTGAAAACTGAAAATAAAAAATTTGATGTTTTGGTGAACCTATGAACAGGAAATCCGAATTTATGTTACGCGTAGCGACAAATAAGAGATGTCCTCAGATAGAAGGGAATTAAATGAGACCTGCTGCTTGGTCACTTGTTACAAAAATTTGGGCCAGATGGAAAATGCTACTTGGATTAAATTATTTTGGGCCTACTGAAATTGAAAAATGTTGGATTTGAAATTTAGGGATTGACGAGTCCATTATATTCGTTGAGAAAAGTGACGGGATCCTTGAAAAATATTTATAGACTAAGAAAACTAATAATAACATCTGATTGTAAAATAGGAATAAAGTTATGAAATATTGGATATTAATATTATATAGTACATAAACAATGGTTTATATGCATTGTCACATTTGTAATTTTTATAAAAGTTTAGAGCAAACATAATTTATACACTGTTCTATCTTTTTTGGATTAACAAATTTTATTTTAGTAAAGGTTGGAAGTCAAGCTACCAAACTATTTAATATCCACAAAGGATTCGCCCATCCGGGTTTCAATCCTGTGACCTCCTACACGGTGCTAGGATATTGTTTTTGCCACTATATCAAAGGCTGGTTATCTAGATTAACAAATTTAATATTTGATAAGCTATATCGTTCGTAAAAAGGTTATACTTATTGTGTTTTATTTATCAAAAATTTCTTGTTTTCAGTTATTTCTCAGCAAAAGTTCTACAAAATTCTCAAATTGCAACCAAATTGAAATTGAGGATATAGCAAACACACTATGTTTCGTGGATATTAATCACTAGAGGTTCATTGCGAAAGGTCGTAATTTGGCCTGCAGATTTGAATTTGTCGTAATTTGTTTGAGTTGACTACAGATCCACTGCCACCTGAATAATAACAGTAAAAAACCACATGATTGAAAAAGGAATCAGCACATACAACAACTTGATCTAATTAACCTCATGTTCTTCCTAGGAATCTGGTACTGTATCTTTTTCCTTTTACTTGATTCAATCTTAATATATTCATGAATGAAACAGATATCAGTCCAGTTGAAATACAACTTGGAATTGAGTGAAATTAAAAAAATTGTACGGTTGACTGTATGCAAAAATCTGGGGTGTTGTCAGAATAAATTTAATTAAGAATCACTGATGATGTCTTTATAAATTACTAAAAATTGAAAATGCAATGACTGGTACAAGTACAACGTCAAAATGACTAAAATTTGAAAGGTCTAAATGTTGGAGACATTGCAGAAGTGTTCAAGAAATAATTTTTTCGAACACTTTGTGGACATACGCCAATATCCGTCCAATTGGAGAAATTAAAATGGAACACACACAACGAAGCCGACCACAACAAGGAATCAAGCACAAAATATAAAGAGAGACAAAAAAATCAAGCAATCAAGCACAACAAGACAAGATTTTACGTGGAAACCCTTGCGGGAGAAAACCACGGGAGCACGGCACAAAATCACTATATCATAGTCTTTACAATACAACAAGATAATATAGCCAATCACACTCTCACACTATCTTACAATATCATACACTAATTTGAGATTGCCTGGTGTATTTTGGTGGAATTAAAACAAGAGAGCAAACCCTTAAAAAACATGCAAAAGAAGCTTCTTTCTTCTAATAGAGAGACATGGCTTCCATCCTTTTTTCTCTTCAATTTCCTTTTCTATTCAAAAATGTTATTTCCGTGAAAAAGCTAATGGTCTGAAGCCCATTTCTTTTGGCATCACGATATTCAACGCTGAAACCTGAAAATTGTCATGTCACTGAATAAATTTGTTCTGAGCAACTGAAAAATGATAGAGCACATCAATTCATGTACCCAGAAGAAACTTCAAATTTTCCATTTGCAACTTAAATATTGCGACTGTATTTAACTATGTTGTGAGAACCTTTTCGTTTCACATTTGAGCATCCAATTGTTTTTATTCAAGTCAAAACATTTCAAAAAAAATTTAATAACACTCCTCTTGTCTTGGTTGGGGACCGGTTACATCATTTAGATATAGGTGGAGTTAATTTGAAAATGTGTTATTATCTCTGAAATTTCAATTTAAAAATAAATGTAACAGAAATTAATAAATTGGGAACAAGGAGAGATAAATACCTTCATGAAGTGGAGCTTGCATAATTTCATCATCTTCGACAGCAATGTGGCACGTACTTGTTGGTGGGGTCAATGTTTGTGCTTGCATGAGTCATCTACAAGAAGTTACACAAAGACCAACGGTTGCAAATGAGAACTTAATCAATTGCAAGAGCCATTGAGAGGATTCAAAACTTGAAATAACATAGAGCATGGAACAAACAAAAACTAGGCAGGAAATATAATCATAATAACACTTACGAGGAGGGTTGAAATAGAGTCAGAGATTTCTTCCAGCAATGTTCTTAAAAGTCAGCGAAGTAGGCAACTCTGGGATTTCTTCCAGCAAAGTAGCTTTGCGAATGTCAAGTCGTTGAAGGGCAGTGAGCATCACCATTGTACCAGGCAATGACCGCAGCGAGCTTGCATCCCAGATGATCAACTCCTTGAGGGTACTACTGTTTTGTAACAACCATTGCTCTGGCAGGGCCTCCATCCCTGAACACTTGCCAACTGTCAGAGAACTAACAAATCTTAGACATCTAAGTGGTTCAATACGAAGGAGGCAGAGGTGATCAATGTACAATGTACTGATCTTTAAAGAGACCAAGTTGTTTCCTTGGTTGACAGTATGTGCTTGTGGCATAGATGAAATTTCAATGAGCTTGTCGCATCCACGGATTGTCAGTTGTCTGAGCGATGTAAATGCCTTTTCAGAGGAAGGGATACAAGTAATATTTGCACTGTTTGCAATATAAAGATTAGCAAGTGTAGAGAGGTGTGATGCTGACTCTAGCAATGACACATCAAGTTCACCACAGTTTCCCATTAGAAGAAGTTCTAGTTTTGCAGGTAGCAAGATGCTTTGGTTATCAACTGTTACCAGCTTTGGGCATCCCATTATAACTAAGCGTTTTAGTGACACAAAGTTCTCAAATGCACCAGTTGGTAACTGAACCAAATTCTCACAGTCTATGATGGTTAGTTCCTCAACAGATTGTAAATCTAGGTTTTCTTGCTGCAGAAATCCATTCAATGATATTAATTTGGGACATTCGGTAATCTGTACTCTTCTAAGCGATGATTTCATACATGATGGTGCTTCATCTGTAATGCTAGAACTGTGGTGCATATCTGGAAGGGAATTAAGCCCCACTCTAACTACTTTAAATTCGAATAGAGAAAAAGGAATGGTCGGTATATTGGCCAGGTTTGGGCAGTCTCTGATTATAAGTTCTTTTAGATTTGGAAAGCCATAACAAATATGTGGTCCTGCCCAGGATTCCCATTTTGGCATTTGGAAGCAATATAGCCGTTCCAAAGATGGAAAAACACAATCACTTGTCCAAATTGGAGACCTGTTGCCTGTATAATACCCAATGGTCAATTCCTTGAGATTTGGATTGGGTCGGAGGTTATCAATGACTTGCTCAGGGTCATGATAATTGCTCCCAGGAGTCCATTTCAGGGATAGTGATATAAGACTTTCCTTTTTGGATAGGTTTGCATTTGCAGCTTCAAGTGGATCCCCTACATTCTCAATTTTCTCAATAGAAAGGTATCGGAGATTGTTTAGCATCTCTAGTTCATCTATATGGTGACCACTCTCCCGTCCAACAAAAAAATGTAACTCTTGTAGAGAGGTCAACTTGTGCACTCCGTGAATTTTTTGCATTACCTCCCTGGGAAGGTCCATATAGCGTAAACTAACAAGATTGGTAATTCCAGTTGTTTCAACACCCTCATATTCTGAATCTTCATTCCAATTGGTCATTTCTAGCACTTGAAGATGGTAAAGCTTATAAAGTGAATTATGAAGCAAATATCTATATGATTGTTGATACCTACATAGGTTGACCTTTAGAAAGCGAAGATGCAACAAACTACCAATCTCCTCCGGCAGTTCACATCTACGTTCTCCTTCTCCTTCTCCTTGTATGACCAATAAACGCAAAGTTTTCTTAAGTGAACCATTTGGGGGAACAAATCGATCTCCAATCAAGGTTATTACCAAGGTGCGTAAATTTCTAAGATTGAATATCCCTTCAATTTTACTTTCTGGAACAGCGACATGTTGTGCAGTTAAAGGTATATTATTAGATTCACCATTTGGTTCTACTCTGCAACATTCTCCTTTCGATACATTCTGAGCCAGATCATGCATCAAATCATGCATAACATAGAACATTCCAGACCTATGTTCTTCAAAGAAAGATTTTCTACAAAGGTAGTTGAAGTATTCTTCTCCGATATCTTCAGGTCTTTCTTCTCCATGTAACTCTTGGTGTGTGAATCCGGTGGCCATCCACATTTTGATCAACTCATCTTTGTCGAACCGATAATCTTGAGGAAATATGCAGCAAAATCTAAAGCATTCTTGCAAATGTGCTGGTAGATGGTAATAGCTCAATTTCAGCACATCTGCAACATCCTTAACTTTCTCTAAGTTGATCAGCGAATCATGGTTCAAAATTCTTTTCCAGTAATGGAAATCCATGGATGAGTTCAGCAAGCTTCCAATCACCTTTGTTGCTAGGGGGCTACCTCGGAGCTTCTTTACAATATCATTGCTGATCTTTTGCAAATCTCTATGATTGTCAGGGTTATAACCATGAAATGCATACTTATTGAACAACTCTAACAACTCTTGCTCTTTCAAGCCTTGTAACACTAGATTTCTTTGTTCCACATTTAACACACGAGCAAGCATGTCAGCCACTGATTTCATTCTAGTGGTGAGTAAAATTTTGCTTCCTTGTTGTACAAATTTCAGGGGAGCAATCAAATTCTCCCAATCACACATTTTCTCGTCATTCCACACATCATCTAGAATTAAAAGGACTTTCTTTGAAAGTACCATTTCCTTCAAGTTTGTCTGAAGGTGATTTAATGATTCATTATCACGGCATTTTTCCCCTAGTTCTTCGAGGATTTTTCTTGTTATATCTTGAACACTAAAGCTTGTGGAAACACAAACCCAAATTGTTTTATCAAAATGGTTCTCTTTGCTAATCTCCTCAAAGATTAACTGTGCAAGAGTGGTTTTCCCTAATCCACCCGCCCCCACAATACAAATGGCAGAGATATTTCCCAGAGATGCTGGTTTCTTTAACCATTCAATTATCATGGCCTTCTCTGTCTCACGGCCGAACACTTTGATTCCGGTTGAAAGGGAAGCAGTTTCTCGATTAGAAATGTAAACTGGCTCATTATTGGGTTTTGTAAGGCCATGAACATCTAGTGCCATTGCAAATTGGAAGAAATGGCCAACATCTGCGGCAGCCAGATCTAACATTTTTACAGTTCCCCCCAATCTCTTCAATATATCATCACTTTTGGAAGAACCACTAATTTTTTTCTTGAGCGAGGATATTTTTTTCTTCACTAGTGGTAAAACAGTTGAAGAGGAAGATCCACTCACCTGATCTCGGGTTTTCACCTTGTCTTCCAGTTCCCGGTACTTGAGTTCGTCAAGCACGTCTTCAGCTGCTAAGAACGCTTCTTTGAATTGCTCCAGCCATTCATTCACCCCTATATTCGGGTGCTTGAATTTGAGCACCTCGGCAACACCCATGACAGCTTTGATCTTGGGAAGAGCTGCTTTCAGGCTACTTAGCTGGGATTCAGTATCGGCAGGTAGCATACGCTTTCCCAAGTACAAATAGGCCGTTTCGACTAGTTTGCTAATGACAGCAGATCCCGCCCATTGAGCAACGGTTGAAAGAGCTACCTCCATGGAGATTTTCGTCTTCTAACTTACTATCTCTCTGTTTTTTTTTTGGTTTTTTTTTCTTTTTTCTCTTTCTAAGAATAAAAATTTAGAAAGGGGTGTCTTGAGTAGGAGGAGAAATGGATATGCCAAGAGAAATTTGATCGGATAATAATGAAATTTGATTACCAAGAGAAAGACAGATTATTTGAGCTAGAGATTGGGAAATGAGAAACAAAGTAGCCAAAGATGAGAGAGGGAGACAGATTGTAAGGACGAAATTGCTATTTTTTTTTTTTTTGCTTTTTTGTAAGAAAAAATTTATCAAGGACTAGAAATGGAGATGCGAACGGAAATTTGATCAGCTAATAATGAAAGTCGATTACCAAGAGAAATTTTAACTAGCAGGGTTGTTGTGTATAGAACTCAGAAATATTGTTGGAAGAAGGATGAATTGAGATTGAGTTTGGAGAAACAGAGTGAAAGACAGAGAAGGAGATGAAAAAGCAATAAAGTTGAGTTCACACAACATTATTGGCGATCATATTCTCTGTGGCATGCACAAACTAAACATCATAGGTAGCAATTAATTAATACCTTCAGAAAAACTTAATTACACTGTCAGTGACCCAATACACAAATTGTGCTTTCCTAGAAGCACTGTGTAATCAACAATAAAATGGGGGTACTATTGTTCCCTGTAGCCAACACGTCAGAAATCATTCCCTCTGAAGTGCTTATTTTTATTTTATCAGTTAGAATGGCTTAAAGTACACAGTCAAAATTGTTGAAATCTTACTTTATCTGATTCTACACCAAATTCTCATTATTTCAACAATTTGTCTTTACAAATGATCATTATATTTTTAGCAACAAAAATTGTCAATACTAGACTACTGTGTATTTCATTAGAGTATGACTTCTTAAATTAAATATTTTATTGTTTATTTTAATTAAAAAGTTCCGGAAAGTATCAAATCATTGAGTAGATTGGTCTTAAGGGTTTGATTTTACAAATAAAATGTAGTACTCTTGCTTGAGTTTATATACTAAATAAGTTCAAAATTTTATAAATTTTACATAAAAAATGTATCTCTTGAAGTAGATTAGTTTTAAGATCTGATAGGTTTCGAAATAGTGGTATGGGAAGTCGCTATACTATTGATAACACGCCAACTAAACTATATACATATATTATAATTCATCTAATTTACAAGCATATGTTTTAACTAATAACCCAATTATAAAAATTATTTCTCCGGTAATGATTTCTATAAATAATTTGATAAGTTTCCCTTATCAAATTACAAATACATAAATAGATTTCAATATCTGCGATTAAAATTTCATGATAAATAATTGTAGAGTAGATGAACCATCCCTGGAATAAAGCCACTGATTAAAGATAAAAGCTACCACTACCAGTAGTGGATTATATCTTTGAAGAATAAAGCCAAGGATTTGCTTGTCTGCCACTAACAAAAGGGAATCCCAATTATTTTACACGTAGAAGAAGGGGTGTATGGTCTATGGTCTATGGTCTATGGGACCCGCTGCGCAGGCATCCAGGCACAGGGAGCATCTAGATCGCTAAAACAGAGGATTCTCAAATTGAAATGCTTAACCATGACCTACTGAGGACCAAATAAAATTTGTTCGTATTTCTTAAAGAACTTTTTTTTTTTCTTCCAAAATCTCATGTATTTTGGATTCAACCGTAAGCAATGAAGTCCGAATCCAATAAGAGTGACGGACAATAATTGACTCTTTTTTAAGAAAACATTCTATTAAGGTGTAATATTTTAGATAAAAATCATGCATATATATATATATATAGACTAATGTGCTTTCGGTTGCACTGTTTTTACTGTTCACCTGGATCAGCAATTTTCAAAGTGGCTTAATAAATAGTAAAAAAATTCTAAAAAATGTAAAATTTGGTCTCCAAGCAGATTTCAATATGGAGAACAACTTGAACGGTTTGGATCGACCATTTGGACTTTGAAAATTCGATTTTGAATCGGTAGCACTTCGGCCGAAGTGCTACCGAGAGCACATTAGTCTATCTCTATATATATATAGGAGTTGGCAACGGTGCTATACGTAGCATAGAGGGTCTCCGTGCTACGGCTCAATATTTGAGTTTTCAAAATCCTAACGGTCGATCCGAACAGTTCAACATGATCTCCATATGAATATGTATTTGCAAACCAAATTTTATATTTTTTAGAATTTTTTCACTATTTTTTTATATAGGTAGAAAATCATTTGATCTGAAAATTCTGGACCATCCAAAAACAGTGATTTTCTATTTTCTATTTTCCTCTTATGAAGTTAAAAATTACTCTCGAGATCTTATTTTTTATCAATAACCATTATGTCCTTAAATCAACAAATCCAGAGAGTTGCCAATGAAACAAAATTTTCTGTTAAAAAAAAAATAAGAATTATACTTGGATCATCAAAAAAAAAAAAAAAACTATTTGTATTTCGCTAGAGTCTAGACTGAATTTCTAATATAAACTATCTAATTCTTTGATTAAAACATTTTCATTCATTTCTGAAGACTTAACCAAGTTATAAAAATTCAAATAAAATCTCACATTATTAATACCTAGGCTAGAATCCAAGATCAAATGAAGGGAAATCAATGTTGTCAGAATCAGCAAATAATACTTCAACAGTGCCTGCTGTCCCGTCTGCCTTCTCTAAATCCTGCTAAAACGAAATTTTAATTATACATGCATCAATCTGATACAATGTGAAAGTATTATCTTAGGATACAAGGTTTCATACCAAGTTTACGCCTTTGCATCTGCCCTCGTATGAAGCTGAGATGGTGGTATCACTTAAAACTGCAAATTATTTGATATTTATAAAAATAAAGGAATGCATAAATTTGAAGGCATTAGTGCCAATTAAACTCCATAGTCTCATTTGTCGACATGCTAACCTGATGAACTGTTGTGCATGCTGGAACTGGTACAATTCTCTTTGACCCTCATTTGCATTTCCGAAGCTTGGGTTCCTGATTCTCTATATCCAACAAAAAGTATAAACATAACGTAATGTTAGGTAATCTACACTAAGCTAATTACATAATATATTTTTCTCTTGAGTGAAGTTATAATGATACTATGCATGGCGTGGATTGGTCCGTTTCTCCCTATCTAAAAAATAGTGAAAAAAATCTGAAAAATGTAAAATTTGATCGACAACTACTTTTTCATATGGTCCGTACCACAGATCACAATACTCATTTTTAAAATCCAAATAGTCAATCTAACCAGTTCAACATGATCTCCATATGAAAATATACTCGTAAACTAAATTTATATTTTTTAGATTTTTCTTTTTACTGTTCTTTTAAATAGGTAGAAAATCACTACTTTTGAATGGTCTAGAATCTTTAGATCAAGTGATTTAAAACCTATCTAAAAAAATAGTAAAAAAATTCTGAAAAATGTAAAATTTGTTCTACAAGTACATTTTCATATGAAATCATGCTAAAACTGTTCGGATCGATTGTTTTTACTTTGAAATGAAGATATTGATCCGTAGTATGGACCAATGTGCGCTATGCATAGTATTGTTGCCTCACTCTTTTTCTGTTTATATTATGGAGCCCGCAATCATTATTGTGTCAATGGTATTTCTAAAATAAAACAGTGCCTTCTGTACAAACAACTGATGACATAAAAACTGCTAAGTTTTCACATGAGAAAATATAGATAAAAAGAGTCATGAAGCTTATTACATAGGTGGAGAAGTCAAGGAGCGGTGATAAGCATTCCGATCTTTATCATACAACCCTTGTACCGATAGTAGCTTCTCTTCACCTGTAATGACATCAATTTGTACAAGGTGCGAAGAGAGATGAGCCTTCTCCGCTACTTGCACTCTCTCTCTTTGGCACTGTTGAAAGTTGATCCAAAATTAGCTTTCCATATTTAGAGTTCAGTTGAGAGTTGTTCCAAAAACTACTACTTTATATTTGGAGTTCTGTCAAGGAGCATGTAGTGGAGTTAGTGGTTAGTCATGTTTGTAATAGCAGGATAGGTGCAGCTCTATTTTGGGGACTGCTTGTAATAGGAGGATAGGTAGTGGGTGCTAAATTTAGATGATCCAAATTTAGTTGTTGTAGGGCTATAAATTCAGCATGTTGTAATCGAATTAATCAAGAAGAAAAAGTAGAATTATTTGTGTCAATCCTTCTTCCTCTGTTTACTCTTCAACAAAATCCAACAGGCACTGCTGTTGGTTTCTTTAGCACTGACATTATCTGACGAGCTGTAAAAGTGTATAAATAGTCAGTATCTAGTATTTACTAAAGACTTCACCAAGTAGTTGTTTCATCCTGGGTGTTATAGGTTAATCACACAGACCCATAAATCCTAAACCCTAACAAAATATGACAATGTCATGTGATAAGTAAAGGAAGCACACACCGTCTCGTCGAGCAACAATGACGCACTCCTTAGTGTTTGTTGATTTTTTCATCTCCGTGCTGTTACCGGTCTCTATGCTCATACTCTTTACTTGTTCTTTCTTTGTTCCATACTCTACACCATCTTTAAAAAAAATTAAAAAATGAATAGTCAGCCTGAAGACTTCACGAAAGTTGTCATTTCCATCCTGGGTTTTATAGGTTAATTGCACAGACAAGATGAACTGATACCAAAAGAATATGAAACATCATGATATTAACAAAATAAGTAAAGGAAGCACACCGTCTCGTCGAGCAACAATGACACACTCCTTACTGTTTGTTGATTTTTTCAACTCCGAGCTGTTCCTGGTTCCATAGTCTACACCATCTTAAAAAAAATAAAAAATTCCTAAACATCCTCTTTGGTAAATTTAAGAAAAAATTGAATATGCTTCACAAAGTAGTTATTTTATCCTGAGTTTTATAAATTAATTGCACATATGACACGAATTGATACATGATGAATATGAAAACATAATTATACTACCAGAAGAGTGAGCCTATGGTACTATGCATAGTAAAAATAATCTTAAAAATGAAAAATTTGATCTACAAGTATATTTTCATATGGAAATCATGTTGAATGGTTCAGATCGACTTTTTGAACTTTGAAAATGGACATATTGATCCATAGTACGGACCAATTTGCGCTATGCACAGTACCATCTCGTCTAAACATCATGCGATAAAGAAAACACACCATCTCGTCTAGCAACAGTGACGCAATCCTTAAGAGTTTGTTGATTTTTTTATCTCTGTGCTGTTACCAGTCTGTGTGCTCATAATCTTTACTTGTTCTTTCTTTGTTCCATAGTCTACAGCATCTTTAAAATCCTTTTTGGTAATTTTACTGACTCATCATGCAAAAATATATATATATATATATATATATTTTACTTCTCACTTGTAGGTATGCTTTTCATCAATTTTTTCATCTCCGAGCTGTTACCCGTCTGTGTGCTCGTACTCTTTACTTGTTCTTTCTTTATTCCATAGTCTACACCATCTTTAAAAAAACACACACACAGTAAAGGTTGTTAAATATCCATTTTTGTAATTTTTCTGACTGATCAAGCAGAAAAAAATTATATTTTCCTTCTCACTTGTAGATGTGCTTTTTCATCAACGTCTTTGACTTCACAAATTGCTTCAAAGGGCTCCTTTGATTAGAACCTACATATCCTACCCCATTCAAAGAAATTATGCTTCAAAGCCAGAATCACTTTTTCAGTCCTATCTGATAAAAAAATAAGAGAAGTTTATCCATTGCCATTTTACTTGGGGATAAATTAACATTCGACAAATGATTGTTACACCTGCACTTTATTTCTAGTATGTTTGACGAAAAACCAACACATATTTCTCTTCTCTCTGTATCTCTAAACTGTACCAGTATGCATTTTGCATCATTGAATGGAAGATTCTATACATCCACCACAGTTTTAACTCACATTTGAAATTAGAAATGCCCAGCAAAAAATTTAACCTGTTTTGCATGGCAACCAAGTTGGGAAAGTCGCAATGTGCCCTCATGGTACTTCTTTGCCTTTTGTGTTAGTTGGGTTGTAAACAACACGCTCCACTCTACATTAAATGAAAAGCCATGATGAATAAATAAAATGCAACAGGAACATGACTTAAAGGAAAAGAAAGATAAAAGGAAAACAGAGAAAGTTAAAAAACCTTCAAGAAGTGAGGGTGGAAAAGATGAATTGCTTGATGGCGCACCAGTGGTACAAGGTTCAGCC
Organism: Carex kokanica; assembly: GCA_025461125.1. Classification (NCBI taxonomy): domain Eukaryota; kingdom Viridiplantae; phylum Streptophyta; class Magnoliopsida; order Poales; family Cyperaceae; genus Carex; species Carex kokanica. The sequence goes on from JAJGRX010000673.1 coordinate 669,966, forward strand.
TTCTTTCCTGCCAATAATCAAAATTTAAAAAAAAAAAAAAAACTAAAAAAGAAACCAAGAAACATTTACGGGTGATGATATTTACTGACCATTGGTGTTGCTTTCCACCATGTTAGAGACCTTGTGCAATGGTTTCCTATGGAAAGAGTTCCTCTTGCTTCCTGCGCATTTTGGATTTTATACCAGTGAGAGCGAGCATGTTATCACCTTTAGAGAATGAATAACACAACCCAAAGAAGAAGAGAAAAAAAAGATTACCATTTTGTTGTGCAAGGGGAGTAACAGTAGGATTAGAAGAAAGGTTGACAGCATCGGCAATGTCAACAAGATGAGAATTCATGGTGAAGGATTTGCTGCACTCAACTGAGTCAGCCTTGCCTAGGACTTTGATCTCTATCAGGTTCTCGCTCTCATCATACAACCGTACCTGAATGTGTGCATCCACAATTCAAGCACTCAATTGTCTGTACTATGCATAGATACATAGATGGAAGAGTGAGGCTATGGTACTATGCATAGCATATATTGGTCCGTACTATGGATCAATATCTTCATTTTTTAAAGTTCAAACAATCAATATGAGCTGTTCAACATGATTTTCATACAAAATAACTTGTAGATAAATTTTACATTTTTTAGAATTTTTTAGAATTTTTTTAGATAGGTATAAAATCACTTGATCTAAAGATTCTAGACCATTCAAAAGTAGTGATTCTACCTATTTTCAGAAATAGTAAAAATTTCTAAAACATGTAAAATTTAGTTGAAGGGTTCAGATTGACTATTTGGTCTAACAATTTTTTTTATCAGTAGTACGGACCAATCTGCGCTATGCAGAGTACCATAGCCTCACTCTAGATGGAAATACTAAATGGTATATGAAAGCAATACTATTTACTTACCTTGTCACCAGATGCACTAAGCTCGAGAAAACCATCGTGATAAACCTTTCTTTTCTGTTTTAAATGTTTTGTGTAAGTCACTCTCCATCTTCGTCCCTTGGTGTCTACTTCCATGCTGCTCCTACAACAGCCACAGGCAAATTTGTGCAAGAAAAATATGTGAATACAAATACCATTTGATTTTTGACAGGAAGTAATTACTAGAGTTATTAAGGATGCTAAAACCTCACCTCACCTAAACAAATGCCGAAATGCACTTAAGCCATTTGGAAATGCAGAAATTGTGTAATTGTGGTTTCTGGAAATATACCGTGAATTTGTTTATATGAAATTTCACTATTCCGTTTCAATTTTGTTGTTACTCGATCCTCTTTTACTGGGATTTCGATTAGAGGAGGAGGAAGAGATGGAGTAACACTAGAAATTACGAAGAAGGGTGTACTGAGAAGCGTGAACTGAGATACGGAGATCGATTGATTGATCCCGTCTATTTGCAAAGAATGCATTATAGGCTTACCTCTCAATCGCCGCCGCGCTCCGCCACCCTCTTCCCCCGCTCTCGCTCTCTCTCTCTCTCTCTCTCTCTCTCGTCTCTTCCCTCGCTTTCTCTTTCGGTTCCTAATTTTTTGTTTTTTAATTTTGAGAAAAAACACTCACACCTGGCGAATCCATATCCTCTGCGGTAACACAATGTAACACAATCATTAGGATTGAATCCAGACTGTCCGATCAGAATCCAGGAAATTAGATCCGAGATGAAATGTACAGGGATTCTTTAATATCCGTGCCAAAACAGATTGGATGGTCCAGATCTAAACTCAAATAATGTGTTAACTCAGAGGATATGAAATCCTCACCTGGCAGCTTGTAAGTGAATTATGATCAAGTTGGAGTATTTCTTGGGCCCGATTCGGCCCAATAAACGCTTTCCCCTCTTTTTCTGTTGCCAAATCGCCAATGCATTTTCTTTACTGCACCCGGTGCACAACAAACTAACATTTTGTGCACTGGTTCCTCCAATCCTAATCTAATTTTATTAATTTGATTTGACGATAAAATCTCGTCTCTTTCTATTTTTTTCATTTAAATTTCACCCAAAAGGAATACAAATTTACGTCCTTAAATTCAGTTTATTAATGTAAAATATTTACTTGAAAGTCGCATGTGAGAAAAACTAAGCTACAATTGATATACTGGCTATTGTAATGGCATAGTACGGTGCCAAAATATATGGCAGCAACATGAAGTAAAATTAAAAGGAAGAGTTACTTGATTATTATTTATTTTAATAATTATTAAACTAAATTTTAAATTAAAATATAACATTATAGATATAACGAGGAGGGATCGGATTACACCCTTTTTTTTGACACATTTTGATACCTACTATTTTCAAAGTCCAAATAGTCGATCCAAACTATTCAACATGATGGATATATTAAAATGTGCTTGAAGATCAAATTTTACATTTTTTTGAATTTTTTTACTATTTATTAAGATGTTTACAAAATCGTTGTTTTCAGACCATTGAAAAAGAGCGATTTTGTAACCATCTTAATAAATAGTAAAAAAATTCTAAAAAATGTAAAATTTGATTTCCAAGCACATTTTAATATGGTGATCATGTTGAACATTCGGATCGACTGTTTGGATTTTGAAATCGCAAAATTGACCTATAAAAAAACAGTGTCAAGATGTGTCAAAAAAAAGGATGTAATTGGATCCTCCTCAGATATAATTTATACAATTATATAGAGAATGGCTACTATACCAACAGTGGCATAGGACACTTTGGTTATACCAAATTTAATTAAGACCGTCTGATGAACATTTAGATCTGTGTTGCCCTCTTTCTTGGTATGCTGCCTCTTCCCTCGTATTCTCTCCCTCACTTTCTCTTTATTAGTGGCTTCAATTAGGTGCAAATTGGAGATGAATTTTAGAGCTTATTACAATTTTATAATTTTCAGAAAATTGAGGGACTAAATTGTAAACTTCAAATTTGAGGTGCTGATTTTGGAAATAATGATAGTTACCAGTATCTCTCGGCTGTTGTACCAGTATGTAACTAGTATCTTAGTTTTCAGTTTGTACTGTACTTGTATTATGTTCTTCCAAATTAAGTTGCTAGCATTGTGATTTTATTTGTACTTTACAATCTTAATGACCAGATTTTGTACTAAATTATACCAAAAAATTGTAAAAAACAGCTGTTTAGACTGATTAATCGGCTGATTAGTCGTTGGCGGGATCAAACTGTAACGGATTTTCTCGATTAATCAGCCCATTATTTTCGATTATGGCCAATTTTTCCCGATTATTCCCGATTAATCGCTTGACAGCACTCTATCCATCCGACGAGCGTATACCGTTATATTTAGTTGAATTTACGGATTTTTTATACCTGTACAAATTAGTACTGGACTTTATTGCTTTGATATCACGATATTTTTGTGAATTTAACTGAATAATTGATTTATTGATTATCTTTCATAGTTATAATTGATGAATATAATTTCTATTTATCAACATCAATAATTTAGATCCATTGCTATGAATCTTTAACATAAATAAATATGAAAATAGTTTTCTTAGTTATAATTGATGAATATAATTTCTATTGATTATTTTCCTCTTCCTCCATTAGTTGAGAAGGAGATATTCTGTAACCATTATTTTCAACATGAATTTATGGTGCTAAACAAAAAGATAAACAAAATATCATGCTTTGAATTATTTTTAATCAATTGGGCCAAAATTAAAAGTCATATAGGAACCAAACAAATAATATCCTCTAAAAAATAATATGTACTAATGCATGAATTTATTTGTACAAAATTAAAAATATATATTGGAGAAGACATTATTCCAACAGATTTATTGAAATGCAACTGCAACCCCTTGCGTTGGTCCATTCATTTTTTTTATCAATTTATTTTTTATTACACCAAATGGAGAATTTCTTTGTTATGTATTACACCAAATGGAGAATTTCTATGTGAACCTGTAATATAAGGCCCTTGATAATTCTTATTTAGCCCCTCAAAAATTTTCATGTAACAATTCTGAAATTCACTTTAGGTTACCTTTTCCTCATTTGAAGGAACAATTTTTAATTTTTTATCCAAATACTCAATTGCAACTGCAGCATGCAAGGCGGCACCTACAGGTAAGCTTTTCTCATCAGCAAAGAAGTATGGGGAATGACATGAATGGACTTGGTCCACAGTCTCACTTCCTACACCAATACAGAACATGGCAGCTGGGATCTTCTGTGAAAAGAAGCTGAAGTCCTCAGCACCCGTTATCGGGTCCATCAGCAAGACGTTGGTCCCACCAAGCAGTCTCTCTCCTACTGCCTTTACGTGGTTGTACATCGAGATATGGTTTATCAATGGAGGGTATGGTATGAGTGTACTTTCCATGAAGTCTACACTTGCGGTGCATCGATGTACAGATGCTTGCGCCTCTATAATCTGCAAAAAATAAAAATAAAACATAAGCAGGTTATTTTAATATTTGAGTGAGGCTATGGTACTATGCATAACACATATTGTCCCGTGCTATGGGCTCAAATCTTTGGTTGTCTCAAAGGTCAATCCAAATCGTTTAACATAGTCTCTTGTATGAATATGTACATGTAAGCTAAATTTTACATTCTTTTAGAATTTTTCTACTATTTTTTAGATAGGTAGAAAATCACTTGATCCGAAAATAGTAAAAGAATTCTAAATAATGTAAAATTTGATTTACAAGTACATATTCATATGGAGACCATGTTGAACGGTTCGGATCGACTGTTAGAATTAAAAAAAACAAAAATATTGATCCATAGTACGGACCAATCCGCGCTATGCATAATCCTCACTCTTAATATTTTTACATCCAACTTCAAAAAATTTATAGTAAAACAATTTAAAAGACATTTCATCTCTGATTATTACCTGATAGACTGGTATATAATTAAGAATTGATCTTGTTTAGTTATAATTCTCATTCCTATCTAGTCAATTAAGAAATTATCTTTTATTTTGATTTTTTTAATTATCATTGTCGTTCTTATCTTAGTTGAGCCTGGGCCTGGTCTGGAAAATGAAATTTGTTTATTGCTTAGTTAAAAATAAAAGGGATAAATTATGGAATGGTACCTCTTTGATCCTCTGTTTAAGGTAGGAGAAACCTTCAGTTGAGAAGCTCCTAAATGTACTCCCAAAAGTAGCAGTCTCAGGAATTACATTATATGCTCCTTCTCCTGCTTTCACAAACCCAACCGATACCACCTGAGCATGAAACACAGGTAAAGTTTCATACAATAAGCTCCATATATATATATCTATATCTATCTGTAATAAGCCAAGCTAGGATAACAAACTTACTCTACTTTCAAGCGGGTCAGATTCTCTGGAAACAATTTGCTGCAAACCAAGGATTGCAAAAGAGGCCGCTATTATCGGGTCGATGGTATGTTGGGGTCTAGACCCATGGCCACCCTTTCCCTTAATTGTAACATGAAACCTCCCGGAAGCCGCTGTCATTGGGCCCGGCTTTGACTTGATGGTGCCCACAGGGATATCGGGCTCCACATGCATTGCGAACATGGCTTCCACGTCTTGCAAAGCACCTTCTTTTATCATGTGGTATGCACCGGCATGACCTTCCTCTGCAGGTTGAAAGAAGAGCTTCACTGTTCCCTTCACGATTCAAAAAGAAAATCATGTACCATTACAATGATAATAATATAAAAAATAATTTCAAGTTTCAATAAGAAAACTTCAGAGACCAAAATTGTTGATTTTGATTTTTCTCCTATTAAAAAAAAAAATCATAGGATTGTCAAAAGGCTGATGATCTGAGCAGCAATTAGAAGCAAGTACCCCAGGACAGTTTTAATTAAACAGTTGCCCGATTTTTTTTTTAATAGTTTTAACTAGATTGTTTCCTACTTGTAAGGATAGTAACACATCATATCATATACTTATATAGCATCACTGACAGGTTGGCCCTACAATCAAGGGCGGAACCAAAAAATTGAGATAGGGGAGTCTGGATAAAGAAGTGTTTTGTAATTTCATTTTATAAAGGGGGGCTAATAGTATAAGTTTTTGTAAACCTTACAAATTTAAAGGACGAAACTGAAAATTTTCAATTTATATTTAAAATTGAATTTGAGCAAATTTAGTTAATATGTTATTCAACATAATTACATCATTGTGCTAAGATTAATTAACCAATACCAAAATCTTAGATGGTAATTAATTATTGGTAGTAACAAGGTTGTACCTTGAGTTGATCCTTGTGTTGTTGGAGAAGGCGAGCGGCACCTAGAAGCATAGTGACATGTAAATCATGGCCACATGCATGCATCCTCCCATCCACCTTGCTTTTATACTCCCATTCTACCATTTCCTTTATTCAATAGAGAAGTTGTATCAAGAAATGTAAAATTGAATATATGAGTACATTTTCATACGAAGATCGTGTTGAATGGCTCAGATTGATTGTTTGGACTTTGAAAATAAAGATATTGATTCATAGTATGAATCAATCTATGCTATGCATAGTACCATGGCCTGACTAAAATTTCAGAGTAGTTTATAGCTCTAATCTAAACTAAAAGAGAAAAAGAGTACAACATTTTAAATTTCAATTTCTTGAATTTTTTTTTTCAGAAAGGAATTTCAAATTCTTCAGATACCATTATACCAAGGACAGCAATTTCTCATAAGCAAAGATCCTTTTGCAAAATATTGGGAATAAATAGGGTCCTTTATGCAATAACGATGAAGAAAAGGGTTCAATCTAGGGATGGCAAAAAAGCCCGATTGGTCCGGAGGCCCAGTCATATCCGCCCGGCCCGCCTGTTACCCGGTCGACCCGTCGCTGTGATGGGCCAGGTAAGGCCGGGCCTATAGACAGGTCAAGCCAGGCCTGGGCTTAAACCGAAGCCCACAGGCAGCCCGTTGGGCCTATATTTTAATACAACACAGAAAAGTCGGCGAAGATTTATTTAGGGTTTTATGTTGTTTGCTATTTTTTTTAAACTATGTTGTTTGCTGTTTTTTTGACTGGGCAGGGCAGGGCCGGGCCGGGTAAGGCAGCCCATGGGCCTAATTAGGTAGGCATGGGCATGGGAGAAAAGCTCATGGGCAGGCTGGGCTTGGATTTCGAGGCCCATCAGATTGGGCCAGGTAGGTGGGCCATTAAATCTTAACAGGCAGGCCAGGCATGGGCTTAGCAAAATGCCTGTGGGCCCGGCCCATTGCCATCCCTACTTCAATCTGTATTACAAAAATGAAAGGACAACAATGCAACTGGAAAGTTGTTTCACCCAAAAATAGTAAAACATAAGCATTGCCTTTAGAATAGTGAGAAAAATATTAGGGGCTTATATGCAAGTTACTCACAATATAAATAAAAAAAGTTGGACCAAACTGCAAATGTACCACAATATTTTACGGAGAGCAACCTGTAAAGGAAGCGCATCCATGTCGGCTCGGAGCCCAAAAACCGGGCCTGAACCGGACCCGATCGTGGCCACCAGACCGGTCTTGGCAATAGGCCACGTGTACTCAATCCCTAGCCGGTCTAGTTCGGACCGGATCAACTCGCTGGTTTTCACCTCCTGAAAAGCCAACTCTGGCCATTGATGGAGTTTTCTCCGAATAGATATCAACCAATCCGTGAACTCATTGTTGTGCGCCAAGTTTAACAAGGAAGTCGACATTGATTTGGAGAGAGAAGATGTGAGAGTTGGGAGGAGGGAAGGAGAGAGAGAGAGAGAGATGAGAGGATACAAAGGTAGATAAATATATTGACAGAGTAGATTTGACTTCATACAGCGTATGAATATATATTTTCATTTGACTATGTTGTTCTTCTGTCAAGTTAAATCAGCTCTGTCCATATCTTTACCTTAGAGAGGCAGACAAGGAGGTAAGGCAACAAAGTGGAGAAGAGGGTTTAATAGTAACTTCATGTGTACATGTATACTAATGAGGTTTATACAGAGAAAGAAACAAGTTTATTTGGTGAAAAGTAAAAGTTGATGTGTTGGGACTTGAGTGATTTGATTAGAGCACTGTCGTTTAGCACTTATTATAGTAATTATTTTTAATTAAATTTTATATTATGCTTATTTTTTGCAATTGATTTTAATTTTAGATTTACTCCTAATTTTGTAAGTCGAATGATATTTTTGACAGATTATTAATTAAACAAGTTACAAAACTAATAATTATTTTGCATTCAGACAATTAAAATATAATCATCCTATTAGCTTTTACAATTATTTAATTATTAAAATATCCCCATGGAGCTGCCCCATATATCCTCCCTCCAAATCGCAACTGAATTTGATTTGCTTTGATTCGAATCTGACGGACCAAATCACAAATGATAGTGACAAGAGTGAGGCTATGGTACTATTCATAGCGCACTTTGGTCCGTACTACGGATTTTTATTTTTATTTTCAAAGTCTAAATAGTCGATTCAAATTGTTCATCATGATCTCTACATGGAAATGTACTTGGTGACCAAATTTTATATATTTTTTAATTTTTGTAATATTTTTTTAGATAGGTAAAAAATTACTACTTCGAATAGTCTAGAATCTTTAAATCAAGTAATTTTAGAAATTATGTTGAGCAGAACAGATCAACTGTTTGAACTTTAAAAATAAAAATATGCATCCGTAGTACGGAGCAAAGTGCGCTATCATAAATTCCTTTTGAAGTCATTTGTTTTTTTATGAATTCAGATCTCCTAAAGTTACTTAAACTTTGAGTTTTAATATATTTGAACCGTCTGATAAGTATCCGCATGCAAACTCAAATTTAAACTCAAATTTAAGTTAGTTTGGGGATTCGGACCCCCTTTGTTTATTAGGAAACTACAAACAAATTGGCAGCCGAAAAGTAATGATTTAATAATTACCATAAACATATCAAAAGGATAGAAAAAAATATTACTTTGAAATATTCTTATTGACTAAGTTAAATCATTCATACATTTCAGTAGTAGAAAAAGTAAAAAAAAAAAAACATTGCAAAATAAAAGTAATTAAATTGTTTTATAGATTTAGTGACAAGAGAAAAATAATTATCACCACTCTGGACCAAAATACCCCCTTCAATACATACGCAAGAAGCCAAAATAAGAGTAATTAAATTGTTTTATAAATGTGTGCTCGTAGTTCAGTGGTTATTTTTACTTTGTAATTGTAAAAATTTGAGTTTAAATTCCAGCTAACACATATTATATATTATATATTTTATATTTTAGTTCTCCAATCTAAATATTTTTAGTTGTGCATATTGTAGGACTCTGCATTGACTGATCCAAACATGTATATTTAAACTATGTCCTAATGTCCAAACATGTAGAAGGAAGCAATTAGAGTATATAAATTGATTTCTATGTTTATACCTGATATAGTTAGGTATAATTATACTTGAATTTATTGAAAATTTCATATTTCTTGGTGAATTGCTGGACTTATCAGATCACTGGATGAATTGTTGAATCTGTTGAAAATTTTGTATTTACTGTTGAATTGTTTTGCCCACTCCTGACTCAAATCCTGACTAGACCACTGTATATCATAACGATTTACACATAAAGCATCCTACAATTAGATAAAAGCCAATGACGTCAATATTACACGGTGCGGGGGAACAAACATATGTCAACTCTGGAGTCGAACAAGTAGGCTACTCTCTAAGGAATAGACAACAAAGTAGGCACTTTTCGCGACAGGACTTCGTCGCGAAAAGTACCGTCGCAAATAGAAAAAGCACGTTTATGACGGTTTATCCTCGCGAAAAGTGCCTGTCGAATGTAATTTGGACAGCAGGGGCTTGGGCCCTATGGAGGAAGAGGAACAAAAGATTGTGCTCAGATAAACAAAAAATTGTGTTGTGTTTTATCAATGACACATCACGTACTAGAGATAGAGCGGTGGCTCAATCCCGGCTAGATTCATTCTACTAGGCATCAACAGTGGTAGAATTAAACTTAACTTCACCATGTATAGATAGATAGGTGAAGAGAGCGAATAACATAGGTTTAATTTTACTTTTGTATCTGTACATAACTCTTTATTTTTTATCAATATATCTGTTGAAGACTTGAATGCGCTTTGCCTCAAACCTTAAAAAAAAAAAGCCAATGACGTCGTCCACCAGGTATATAACTGAACGAAAAAGGCGTAAAATCATTTATTAAAATTGTTTGAAATTTTAATTAATTTTGAAGATTCTATTAATTGTCAAATTTAATCATCAATCAATTTTGGATAAACAACTTCTTAATTATTTAATACCTTTTCTAATATAAAAACTCCTTAACTCCGACATCCTTTTCCGCGTGTCTCCGTATAGTAAGGCGATATATATATATCCTGTGTTTCATAATTGTTTAATATGTAACAATTTATCTGGATATATTAGTAAAGTTTGATGTGCTGACAAGTAACCATCAATTATCAACCTCTTAACTCTTAATAATAAATATTATATCATAAATTATATTTACAAGTAAATTGATTTAATCCAGGGACGATCCAGAATTTTCGGTAGGGGTGGAAAAAAAATAGCAAATTGGATACTAGATAAATAACAATGCTCTAACTTATAATTTTCAATGCTTTAACCTCTAATTTCTTTTGCTTTAACTTCTAATTCCAATTAACTAATTACCAATCATAATTTAAAAAATTTATTCTAATTTTAATTTTAAATTTAACTCAAATTATAAATTAGAATTTCAGAAAAGAGACATATAAAATTCCGAGAGAAACAAAGTTAGTCCGAATCTATGAGGATCCGCTCTTGATCTAATCCTCATGTGAGCTATGCAAGGTTCAACTTTTTAAGATCCATTGTACCAATTGGTCCAATTTACTATCACACTATCTAAAATTTCTATTTCTATGATAATTATATAAATGCGGTGCGACCGTGGAGGATGAGTACTCGTAGTGACACAGATGACAAGGTCAATTAGATTATTGAGGGTGGTTTTTATTCAGTGTGACAAATCCTATTTATTCTACAAAATTAAAAAGATGATCTTGTAGGATGATCATGGATCTTTGAGTCAAGGTATTTGCAATAATTATGTAAAAGCATTTTGTAGTCATCGAAACTTCATGTTTATACATGTTTACATGGACAATGCAAATGCCATGATGGTTGAATGAATATATTGTGTTGGCTTATTTATATATATGAATTTCCCAAAGCCAATAATTCTTACAAAAAATGGAAATAAATTGTTCAACAAGTAAACTCTTATATGTTTATGTTCCTAAATTATTTAGTTACTAACATTTTTATAATCATAAATAAAATATATGACAATAAATAATACACATAATGATCAAGTATGATATTTGAGAAAACCAATATTAAAACACACTATAACGCCACTAGTGGAAAAAATACAATTAGTGTCGCCAGTTATACCCGACACTAATACTTTAGTATCGGTTATTTATAATTACCCGACACTAATAAAATTACTGTCGGTTGATTATCACATTTGACAGTAATAAATCAATAATTAGTGTCGGCTTTATTTAAAAACCGATAGTAATACTTTACTGTCGGCTTTTTAAATTCAACCGACACGAATTAGTTCATATTACTGTCGGCTTATAAACTACAGCCGACAGTAAAGTATTACTATCGGTTATCTATTTGGCCGACAGTAAATATTTCTGTCGGATAATAATCCTACCCGATATTAATAAATTAGTGTCGGCTAATTAAAAAGACCCGACAGTAATTGTTCAATTATTAGTGTCGGCTTATATTATTAGCCGACACTAAAGTATTACTATCGGTTAATAAACATAGAGCCGACACTAATGATACATTTATATCTCTTCTCCTATCCGATTCTGTCTACTATTTAGGTTTTTTGATGAACTCCACTGAGCTTCCTCTCCACTGATATCTCTCTACGGGAAACACGGTTTTTCTTCGTGTTCTGCAGTTTGAATACTCTCTCCACTGCATATTTTGGACGTAAGTGCTATTTTCTTCTTTACTCTACTCTACTCTATTGTAGCCCGCGAAATTGATTAGATTTGCAATTGAAATTGATATTGTTGGTTTGATTTTATATGTAGACACTGCTAGCTGGGGTTCTTACTTCTGCCTCTCGTGCATTTGAGCTACTATATCCCTGAAGTTGTTCATTTTCTCGGCCATATCTCTGGGTAAGAATTTTTCCTCTATGGCTCTTAACACTTTGAAGTTTTGATCTGTACCAAACAATCCAAACCAGAAATATTGTTCTGTACCATTGGCTGGTACCAAACTGTACCAGAAATTACAGTTCAAAACTGTAAGAAAGGGCTAGCGTGACTATTTCATTTTTGATATTTTTCAGTGTTTTACATGAAATATTATAGCCAAAATTGGAAACATCGATCTGCTTAATATGAACACTTGCATGAATGTTTGTTTTACTAACAACAAATTACAAAATTTTAATTTCCGGAGATATATAATACAACTTGGTGCTACAATTTTGAGGGATTTGGTGCAACGATCTCTTGATGTCACTCGATCCGGCATCCAAAACAATTGTAAGTATAATGTCAAACTCATGTTTAATTTTGTGCTTAGATGCATGTGTATTATGATAAATGTATGTAGTTAATTAAATGTATGCATGTATAGTTGGTAGGTATCGAGCTAAAGTATTGTCTTGTGAGCCACAACCGAATTATTAATGCTTTTAGGTCATGATACCCGTTCAAAATTAATCCAATAGGGATTAATTTTGAACAGTCCCCGTTTTGGGACTGCTCTTTGAATATTTTGTCTCAGTTAGGATGTGAACGCGTGTTAGTCACGTTTTAGTATTTAAGAAAATTTCGGCAGCATTTCCTCTTATTAGTTCCCCGGATATTCGGGGAACTAAGGGGAAATGCTGCCGAAATTTTCTTAAATACTAAAACGTGACTAACACGCGTTCACTATGGAGACAAAGTATTCAAAGAGTGGGATAGGAATGTAAACCGGCCCCGTATAAGCCCCAAATTCAACATTTGACCCTAGATGTGTACTTAATTGTGTTTTCTTATAATTGCAGATGGACCGCAGTTGGATGTATAGAGCATCACGTGTTTCAGATGAATATTTGACAGGTGTTGATGAATTTATAAAAGTTGCTATGGAAGACATGTCAAATAATGGGAATGTGAAGATGGCGTGTCCTTGTCGTGATTGTAACAATAACCAGAAATGGTCTAACCCCGTTCAAGTGAGGAATCATTTAATCCGCCGTGAGTTTAAGCAAGATTATACACGTTGGATATGGCATGGCGAGAGTTTGGAAACCGGTATAGATACTGGCACTGGTAGTAGGAATCCGGAAGAACATAATTACAATAGCGGAAGTGATGTGCAAGGCGATGGAAATGATGATATGATGGTAGACGAAGGTGGTAATTTTGATCAAATGTTACGTGATTTAGAAGAGGATTTTGGTAATGATAAGCAATATGATGTATTTGAGAATTTATATGAAGATTCTAAAAAATATTTGTATCCTGGTTGTACTAAATTTACAAAATTGCAAGGTGTATTAAAATTGTATAATCTGAAAGCATCTAATAGCTGGAGTGATAAAAGTTTTACTGCGTTATTAGAAGTATTAAGAGAAATGTTACCGGATGGAAACGAGATACCATGCAATGTTTATGAAGCGAAAAAAATGTTGTGCCCAGTGGATTTGGAAGTTCAAAGAATACATGCATGCCCAAATGATTGTATATTATACAGAAATGAGTATGCAGATCTCAATGAATGTCCAAAATGTGGTACATCACGTTATGTAAGAAATAAAGTAACCAACGATAACAGTGATGATTCTAAATTGAAAAAAGGGTCTCCGGCAAAAGTATTGTGGCACCTCCCTGTGATACCAAGATTCAAACGTCTGTTCGCAAATGCCGAAGAAGCAAAATTATTGCGTTGGCATGCCGAAGACCGAAAAAAAGATGGAAAATTACGGCACCCTGCCGATTCTCCTCAGTGGAGGAATATTGACAGAAAGTTTGACTTTGGCGGTGATTGCAGGAACCTCAAGCTTGGGTTCAGTACAGATGGAATGAACCCGTATAGTAGCATGAGCAGTAAGCATAGTTGTTGGCCGGGTCTATTGTGCATTTACAATCTTCCACCTTGGTTATGTATGAAACGAAAATACATCATGCTGACCTTACTGATATCAGGACCCAAACAACCCGGAAACGACATAGATGTGTATCTAGCGCCGTTGATAGAGGACCTACAAAAATTGTGGTTACCAGGAGTGCAGATGTTCGATGCATATAGCAAGGAAAGTTTCACCTTACGGGCTATGATTTTCTGCACCATTAATGATTTTCCGGCGTATGGCAATTTGTCGGGTTATAGTGTTAAAGGAGAAAAGGCGTGTCCTATTTGTGAAGACGATACAGTGGATATGTGGTTAACTAATTGCTCTAAAACTGTGTACATGGGTCATCGTAGGTTTCTCCCTACCAATCACGCACACCGAAAGAGAAAAAAAGAATTCAACGGAAAGACCGAGAACAACAAAGCACGTTATCCATTGACTGGTAAAGAAGTTTATTCGCGAGTGAAGGAAATCAAAGTTGATTTAGGCAAATTTAAGAAAAAGAGGGGAAGAAAGAAAGGGGCTCCGAAAAGTTGCTGGAAGAAGAGATCAATATTTTGGGATTTACCATACTGGGAGTACTTAGAGGTCCGACACTGTCTCGATGTGATGCATGTAGTGAAAAATGTTTGTGATAGCATAGTTGGAACATTGTTGAATATTCCGGGTAAGACTAAGGACGGAATCAATGTCCGGAAAGACATGCAATTAATGAATATACGTCCGGATCTACAACCAGGAGAGAAGGAAAGATCAGATGGTAAAATTTGTACATATCTAAAACCCGCAATGCATACGCTGTCGAAAAAGGAAAAGATAAGCTTCTGTGAATGTCTTCATGGTGTCAAAGTTCCCTCTGGATATTCTTCGAATTTTAAAAGGTTTGTTTCATTGGAAGATTTGAAATTGACGGGTATGAAGTCTCACGACTGTCATGTTTTAATGACACAGCTTCTTCCTGTTGCAATTCGAGGTATATTGCCAACTTGTGTTAGGAAGACCATCACGAGGCTTTGTTTTTTCTTAAATGCCATTTGTTGTAAAGTAACAGATTCTGATACGTTAGATGATTTGCAAAAGGAGGTTGTTGTAACTCTTTGCCATCTTGAAATGTATTTTCCGCCGTCTTTCTTTGATATCATGGTTCATTTAATTGTTCATCTAGTCAGAGAAATCAAGATGTGTGGACCAGTTTTCTTACGGCACATGTATCCGTTCGAGAGATACATGGCAATTTTAAAGGGATATGTGCGGAACCGATATCGTCCCGAGGGTAGCATTATAAGAGCATATGCTGCCGAAGAGGTTATTGAGTATTGTACTCAGTATCTTGATGATTTAAAAACTGTTGGCATCCCTAAATCTCGACACGAGGGAAGACTTCATGGTGTAGGCACGATCGGTTCAAAATTAATCATTCCCGACGCTAAAATAACAGCACTAGCACATTTTCATGTTTTACAACATCTAACTGACGTTCATCCATATTTGGACGAGCACATGACCTTCTTGCGACAACAAAATCCTAAGAAATCTGATAAGTGGTTGATTGGTGAACATAATGAAAAGTTCCAAACTTGGTTTGCACGTAGAGTCCTGGAAGCTCCGGATGAAGAAAACATAAAAGAAATTGTCAAAAGGTTGGCTCTTGGTCCAGTTCATGTTGTGAGGTCTTTCCAGGGATTTGACATCAACGGTTATACATTTTACACCAGAACTCAAGATGAAAAGAGCACAGTGCAGAACAGTGGTGTGACATTAGTAGCCGTTTCGAGTGATTTTTCAGGAGCTAAAGGTGCCGGACCATCGCAAGCATCAATGTCGTATTATGGGTATATTGAAGAAATTTGGGAACTGGACTACAGAACATTTAAGATTCCTTTATTTATGTGTAAATGGGTTGATAATCGTAGGGGGGTTAAGGTTGACAACGATGGTTTCATTTTGGTGGATTTCAACAAGTTGGGATATAAGGATGATCCATTTATACTAGCAAGACAAGCAACACAAGTGTTCTATGTAGTTGATCCTAGCGATCGTACAAAACATGTGGTTCTTTCCGGAAAAAGGCGTATTATCGGGATTGATAATGTAGTTGACGAAGAAGTGTACGATCATTTTGACGAGATACCTCCATTTTCCATTGGCTTGCCAACGTTACCAACCGAAGATTACACCGAAACAAGTTACATGCGTCACGATCATAATGAAGGAGAATGGATTGAAGAAAGTTAATTCATTTAATTGTTATTGGTATGTTACATGTAGACCATGTTTTTTAAGTTCATAGCTAAAAATATGTTTTATAAATATTCTTTACGTTTGATGGCTTGAATTTTTTTTTTTCAGGATGCATTAAATGACGGAACGATGGTAGACATCCGAGCTCTCCGAGCTATTCGGTAATTTTCTTATTTTTTTAATAAAATAAATTATTTGCCATCAGTTTTATATGTGATCTAAAAAATTTAAAAGAACTTTTTATTTATTTTGATTGGTCATATTACTTCATAATACTTCATTTTGATTTAGCATATTACTTGATATTTCCAATTGAATTTTAGTCTTCAATGCCTAATAAAAATTAGATATGTATATTTTGAGTTAATCAATCTCAACCGTCTGATTTTAAACGGAGCCAATCCGTCACCTATCTATAATATAAGGGGTCTTTCAATATTAGTGCAGATCTGGTCTTCACGAATTTTAAAACAGATTGGACGGTTCAGATTGATTAACTCAAAAAATCCCTTTTGAGTTAATGCAGAGGATACGGATTCACAAATTTGCGCTCCATTTTTCACTCTCTCGCGCGCATCAATATCTAGGGTTTTTCAAAACCCCACCGATCGCTCCGCTCTCTCTTCCATCAAAACGCGGCTCTCTCTCTCTCTCTCTCACTCCGCTCAGCACTCACTCTCACTCTCACTCCGCTCAGCACTCACTCTCACTTTCACCCTCTCTCTTCACCGCTGCCACCGTCCACTCCACCTCTCTCTTCGCGACCTCCCAGACGACCCTGACGCCTCTCTCTTCACCGTCACACCTCCTCTCCCAGACGACCTAGACCCCTCTTTCAGACCCTTTTCCTGCTCCTCGCCATTCTTGGTTAGCGTCTCCTTCCTTGCTCTCCCTCCTTCTCTCTAATGGGTTAACGGGTTGTGGGTCTGATAAGTCAAAATCGACTCCTTTAGTGATGCTTGAGGCAACTGATAAGTCAATTGTGATATGTGTGATGTGTCAACATTTAATTTTTAAACTTGTTTTTTCGGATTAATTCTTCACTATTGTTACTGGTTCAATTTCGCTAAGTTGGATCTTTTCATTTTTCAAGTCAAATCCTATTTAATTTCTTGCTACATTAACCACAGTAGTATGATTAGATTGTGCCTAACTGGGGCTTTATTTAGTGAACAACAATGACATAGACTTGCTATATTGCACTCAAATATGTGGCGCACCCCTAATTAATCAGAATACTAATGTCCATAATGAATTGACTTGGTTCTGTTTTGGTCAAGTCTTGCAGCAGTGCAGAGCAGTCTCTCTTGGCACGGTAATGTTTTGATTGAATGTTTCTTCTTTGAAGCAAGAGAGAATAAATAACCTATTATAAGTTAATTAGGAGTTTAAGTACTTGTATCAAGAGAAGCTAAAAACCAACCAAAAGACCAAAGGCAATGCAAAGAAAAATATTGGAAGGAAGGTATATGTACCACTTAAAGGTATTAGGTAAATTATTACTGCTAAATGTCACAAGTGCATCAACAGCTGTCGTACCTTTGATAACGTCCATTATGGCCACATGTGATCTCTTCTATTTCAAATAACACATTATAGCAGCACGAACCAGTAACCACAACCAATGATTAGGTTTTTCAAAGTAAGGATATCTATTTGTCCATTATGACTACTTGTTTTCTTTAACCTTCAACTTGTTTTCATGTATTTATAAATATCAGCAAAGCAACTATATATGCACACCATTCCTTCATCACTTGAATACCCTTAATTAATTAATTGAACTTTTCTTAAAGTCGATTAGAAAGATTTTATCTAACATATATATCCTACAGGGAAGTCACTACAATTCTGCTCATGTCCAGCGGTGGTGGTGATAGTGGTGGTGGTGATAGTGACTCTGTTTCGACCAAAAAGAAAGGACGAGGTCATTCAAATATTAAAAGTGTGATTAATAAGTCCAATAAGGAGTTGAAATTTGATACACTTGGGAGGCCTATTGTGGATGGCGACACAACATCATTTAGTACGCAACTTGGGATTTCAGTGAGAGCCCACGTTCCTATAAAATACCGACGGTGGCCTGACGTACCAGAATATATAAAGAAAACTGTTTGGCAAGAACTCCAGGTAAATAACGTTAACCTACTTAATTATGTAAAAATATGAGGGTATAGAACCAGTTTTTCAAATAAATTAGTCAATTAATGTAATTTTGTGCTGTTTGTTGACTGTGTCAATGCCTGTTGTGGTCTGTTCTGATCTGTTCTGATCTAAATTAGTCAATTACTATATCTGATCTGTTCTGATTCTGTTCTGGTCTGTTCTGATCTGTTCTGATTCTGTTCTGATTCTGTTCTGATTCTGTTCTGATTCTGATCTTATCTGATCTGATGTATTACTGCGCTGTTGTGCTTTCTTTTGCAGCTTGGTTGGAAATTACCTGATGACGACATAGATTTGAAGAAGGAGATCACTAGTCAGATGGGTGTTAGCTTTAGAACGTTCAGACGCACTTTGTATAAGGAGTTCGTAGAGAAGGGTGAGACGCCCTTTGATGATTATAAGTCCATTGAACCTGCTGATTGGGCTGACTTCGTTGAGTATCACCAGTCGGAAGAATTCCAGGTTATTTAATTTCTTCAAGCTAACTAGCTAATTTTTTTTTACTATCCAAAATTTCAAATGATTTGTTAATGCCAATTATTTTCTTGTTGAAATTGTAGAACCTAAGTAGAAAAGGGAAGGAGAATCAGGAGAAAAACTTGTACCCACATTTATTGGGAAACAGAGGTTATAAGGGTGAAAAATTCCAGAAGAGATTGCAAGAAAATTTGAAGGAGGTGTACGCTAAACAGGGGACACAAAGCGATTTGTCATCGAGTGGGTCAAGTAGTCCGTTGTCGCAAGAAAAGCTAAATAAGTTGGAGGTCGAACACAGGCATGTCTCGTGGAAACTCGCAAGAGAGAAGGTGTTGGACAATGGGGAACATTTTCATCCTAATCCGAAAACCAAAGAAATGGTCAAGACAATTGTGAGCACCTTGATCTACTTTTAAATTTGAACTTTTTTTAGCATGCTTTGCATAAGATCAATGTCAGCATGCTTTGCACAAGGGGTTCATCAATGTCAGCATGCTTTTATTTTATGGCTGATCTTGATCTACTTTTAAATTTTATGGCTGATCTTGAAGTATACTCATTTGTAATGCATTACACCCTTCACTGTCAACAAATTTTCACACATTTATCAAATATTCATTAGTCCTTTCATTTAAGTTCATTTTTTAACAAAATTTCATGTAAAAATTCTACTGTCTATAATCAATTCTGTTTACTTGTTTTGAGGAAAAGCCCTTAAAAAAGTAATAACAAAAAGTTCAAGGGCTTTTATGTAAAAAGTTCAAGAGCTCACTGTCTATTATCAATTTTACCATTTCATCTTTTATGCTAGTCTGTTTAGTTAATTCGATTCATAAACCATGATTGTGTTTGTTGTAGATGTCTGACCTCTATGCTTGGACCAATACCAGTAGTATTTTTTATTTTTTTATTTTGAAGGTTGGTAGACAACTACCTTTTCTTTTGGTAGCTTGTACTGTTCCAAGTTTCTTTTAGTGAGGTGGTTAGGGTTCGGCAATCTTCAATTTTCTGTTAAATTAGTTGTCTATTAAGCCCCATTTAGTGAAGGAACTTGCAACAGTTTAGACTACTTTTTGTTGGTTCAATTGAATTTTCTATTTCTTTTTTTCTCTTCTCATACAAAATAATTTATTAATTATGTTCCTAATTTGTCAGGTTCATACAAGTAATTAAATTAATTACTCTTTTGAAGGGTTAAAATTTAACTTAATAATCATTCATAGTTGTCATTGCTCATTGTGCAGTTCTGTAATCATTTTCTTTTTATTGATTTACACCAACTGGGCTCAAGCGCAATAATTACTGAATATGTACTTTGCAAATCGGAAATTATTAATAACACCATCACATGCATTTTCGTTTGTTGTTCTTAGTTAGTAGATTTTGGATTACAATTTAGTTGTTTACAATTCACTTGATTTCTGATTTTCATTGCTTCATTCTCATTGGTTTAATCATATCAGGAAGATAAAGAAGAGGCTTTCAAGGAAGGCACGTTCACCCCCGATCGATATGACGATATTCTAGGAAAGTCGCTACAAACTGCAGAACATCCGGGGAGGGTGAGAGGCGTTGGATCTCTTGTGGGTATAAAGAAAGCTTATGCTAAGTGCGGCAAAAGGAAGAGGCACAGTTCTTCGGAGTTTGAGGAGAGTATTGAACAAAGAATACAAAGAGAGGTAGCGGAGAGAATGAAAGATGTATTAGAGGTGATGGAGAGGAAGGATAGGCAAATAACATTGTTGATGGGCCAAGTAGCACTGGAGAATCGACCAGCAAGTACCACTGGAGCTGCTCAGAGCCAGACCAGCTGCCCGTCAGTGCAACCAACACATTCTCTCGATTTCATTGAGGTAAAATTGTTACCATAGAATATTTGGAGATATAGTTGGTACAGACCAAGTGCACAAAAGCACTTCTTAACTGATCAGCCAGTGCAGGCTGACCACTGGTCCAAATAAAAAAACCAAATGGACAGTCGAATAGAGTACTTGAAGACAATCATTTTAGAGTCAAAATTTCAATTTTTAGCATTTTTAGTCTGTTTTCTATGATTTTTCAAAGTTTCAGCTTTTCAAATATGAAAAACAGCAAAAATACCCTTGCTATCCAGAATCAGGAGGGAAAAATTAACAAATAGACAAAGTATTACAAATTTTGTGTCATATTATTCTTTTGTTCCTTTAAAGGAAGAGCGCAGTTGCAAACTCCATTTGGTTCGGGATGGGCAAAAGATTCAAGTGGCCGTAGGGACGTTATATGGAGGCACAGTTATTCACGGTAGACCTGTACCACATGGCCATGCGAGAGTAATGGTGGATGATTATGCCGAGGGTGAAGAGGAGACCCCTGTACCCGTACCAAATGACGAGGTGGCTACTCTTCGCTTAGCCCGTTCTAGTTTCACGGCATGGCCCAAGGATATGATATCTTTTGAAGAGGTAATTAGTTGATCCTTTAATTCTGATTAATATGATTTAGTCATTAAAGTTACAAGTAGTCAATTAAACCATGCAATATCTATGGGCTGTTAAAGAATTTACAAGGCAAGTTGGTTGGAATAATTTACAAGGCAAGTTGCTAGCTGCTGTCTAGCTAGTAAGTAGTACATTTAAACACTTAATTAAACACTAGAATTAAATAAATTCTAGAATAATCATGAGCAATTAATCTGTATTTTGTCAGAATAATTAATTAAGGCGATCGACAGCTCTGACGGTTTAATAAATCTTTCCAGCTGCCACTTTTTCAAACCACCCAAATGGTACCCCCAGCAGCAATTGTTTTTACTGTTTCCTCCTTTAATTCTATATATCCATTAAAGGATACAATACAAATTCAAATTAAGAGATGAAATGCATGAGTACTTTAGCATGAGTATAATTATATATAACTAATATATACCACATCTTGATCATATATACCTAGCTAGGTCAATTAAAAGAGCTTCAAATTAATGCAACAACTATATATATTATATTGTACAGAAAAAAAAATTTATCTTTGGACCTAATATTAATCCTTTGCTGTTGGTAGCTGTTTCAGGAACACAAACAAAATGATTAGGATCAGTATATTTTCTTATGGTGCATCCAAGCAAAGTGGACAAGTAAAACTGTATATATATAGCTTCAGTTTTTCTAGTATAATTGTCTTTGATTAGGATCAGTCTTTGATTCTAATTGCAGGAACCACAAAAAGATTTACAAGTTCCTACAAGTGGGAAGTCAGTTCATAGCGATGGGTTTGAAAAAAGAGATCAATACAAGGGGTTTCAGGGTATAAATTTGGATCTGCTGGGTCCTACCTTCAAGGTTCTATGTGATCGGTTTGTTGAGCAAGTAGGAAACACATTCGACATCAACCCGCCAATTGACCTTTTCCATAGCGAGGACTTGATTGCCGTTCATGCAGACGATTTGAAGGCTTTGATTACACCGGAGGCAATGCTCACTGGATCCACTATTCGGATCTTCATGATGTGAGCTAATAATTGTAAAACTGTAAAAATTGACTACTTGTAATTCAAATTTATTAATAATGACATTTCTGCCCTTATTTGCAGGTATGCGCATAAATACTACAAGGATGCATATCCAAACGAGCTCGTTGGTTTTATGGACCCGGCGAAAACGTGTGGCCAATTTGTGAGCGGTGCTGATGTCGACCGAAAATTTGTCGAGGAATACCTAACGGAAACATTGAAAGAAAATAGAGACAAAAAAATTATATTCTTACCATATCATCAGGGGTTATCTCTCTCTCTATTTATATAACTTCTTCAATTTCTTTCATTTTGTAGAAATAAAAAATTAAAGTATATTTTACTTAAATATGCAGTCAACATTGGATATTGATTGTGCTGATGCCAAGAGCGAGCACGTTTTACGTGTTTGATTCCTTCATTAGGAACAAACAAGCTCACCAGATCATCAAAGCGCTTGAGGGGTAAGTTTTTCAAACCGCGAACTTTTCCATATTTTGCCTTGTTGATGTTCTGGTTCAGTACTGGTTCTGTTCAACAAAACCAATTTCAATAAATCATGTTTTTATTGTTGCTGTTCTGTTCAGTACTGGTTCTGTTCTGGTTGCCTTGACCTGCCCAAATGGTTCTGTTCTGGTTGCCTTGACCTGCACATGTGGTAAATAAATGTCTTATAATTTCTTTTTATAAGGAGGGTTAATAGTAACAATTAAAAGACAAAGCTGAAATTTTTCAATTTAAGTCCCCCCACCTCTACCTACTTCTGCCCTGCCTGGTGACTGAGGTTTAATTGTTACAGTTTTGAGACTCAAATGAGATGAGAATGTTTGTATTACTTCCTTTCTTTGCTTTTAATTTTTGCAAAATTTCAGGATTATTGTTTGGTTACATGAATTTCCAGGGTACTATTTGTGTCCTCAAATTCTACAATTTGGAATTCACAAATCTGGAATTGATTATTGTTTACGGATTAGTATTTCTTCTGTGTGGTAATAAAGGAGAAAATTGGAACATTTTAAGGGACTAATTGGTAATGATATCCCGTCTGACCAAGGAATATAGGAATAGGAGCTGTTGCATTTTTTTTTATTTCGAAGGAACTTTATGCGCTCTCACAATTGAATTCTTTTCTAATAGGCCATTCATAACGGATTCATGTACCGGAGGACCTGGAAAAGCCAAGTGGAAGCGTTCAAATGTTACGGTAATACTAATCAATTCATATTTGTTCAATGGGAAAGAGATGATGTGAATAATTCATATCTTTCGACTTCATATATATTCGTATCTTTCGAATTTTTTTTAATGCAGTGCCCACAACAATATGGAAGTTGGGAATGTGGATATTATGTCATGTTATTCGTGTATGACATAATAACTCGATTCCTTGATATTTTTCCGAACCTCACGGTATGCATATTTTTTTTGGCAAAATTATGCATAATTAATTTACCTTACTCAAAGAACATTAAATTTTGATATTTCATCATTTAAAAAATGTAGGACTTCCCCAAAGAGTACAACGGACGACACATCGAATACATACGTAAAATTTGGGGCAAATATTTTTTGAAGGAAGTATTAGAGGAGAAAAGCAAAACAATTTAGGGTGTTGCTTAATTTCTATTATTTGTTGAAATTTGTAATTTAATGTTATTTGTAATTTAAACATGTAATGTAGGATGTCTGGATGTGTTATTTGATCTCTTTATAAAGGCCAGCAAAAATATATGCATGGTAGCTGGCCAAATAATTAATTTTAATTTTTTTATTTTGAAACACTAATTACTGTCGGTTCTTTAACAAATACCAGACACTAATACGTATTAATGTCGGCTCTATAATAATAAACCGACAGTAATACAAATTAGTGTCAGTTAAATTTGGCCGACAGTAATATTTTACAAACGTTTTTAACTACTTCTAAAGTATTAGTGTCGGCCATTATTTAGCCGACATTAATAACTATTACTGTCGGCTAATAATAAATTAACCGACATTAATAACTATTACTGTCGGCTTAATATTTATTAACCGATATTAATAACTATTACTGTCGGTTAATTAAAAATTAACCGACAGTAATATTTATTAGTGTCGGTTTATTATTAATCAACCGACACTAATGTTTAACTTTTACTGTCGGGTAATTAAGTTATTAGTGTCCGCCAGATTAGTGTCGCCAGATATCCGACATTAATACCCAAAATCAACCGACACTAATGACTAGTTCTCCACTAGTAACGTCTTATCAAGATTGAGGGAGGAGACAAATATTAAAACACACTTTAACCAATTTCCGAGTTTTTATTCTTATGATGCAATTTCTATTTCACTTTCATAGAAATAAAACAACTCTTAAATTAGAAAGATTTCTTAATAAGAAATTATTTTCTAAAAATCACGCTGGGGCAATTTTCCAAACATTTTTAAATATTTGTATAAGAGAAAAGATTACTTAATATAGATTTATTTAATAATTTTTCAATATATTCTCAAATTAATTCAAATAAGATTGTCAAACTAACACAAATTTACATGTATGTTGTTTATAATTGGATATACAAATAGTTCAAAAATCAAAATTCATACAATTTAAGTATTCTTTGATGAGGTACCGATACATAAAAAAAAATAATTAATTTCATCATTAAAAAATTTAAATCACTTGATTAATATTAAAACATGTACCCATTTGCGCTAATCAACATAGAATGAAAATAGAAATAGTTTATTTCACGGCCGAAAAATCTAGTAATGTTATTCGAATTTTCTCTCTTTCTTTGTGTCAATTTGCGCTAATCAACATAGAATGAAAATAGAAAAAGTTTAAGGCCCATGGGCCATGGATATGATTTTAGTGCATTAACTTTGAGTTTAGATCCGATCCGTTTGTTATGTATTACAGGTGCAAGTCGGATTAGTCTAAATTATAATCAGACAATCCAGAGCTAAACTATAACCACATTTTGGTTGCCTCCAAAAATTCGACCACATTAAATAAAGAAAGGGATCACTAGTTAACATTTCCTTATTATAATATTTTTAACGATTTTTCTAAATAATATTTTAAGTTCGAAATTTAATATTACGAAATTATTAATTTGACATGTAATATATGTAAGGGTGTAGTATTAAATTTTGTATTTCTATTTATTTATGAACCATCAAATTCTTTTCCCTTTAATGCCGGAGAAGAGATTTCTCTAAGTTAGCCTACGCCGTTTGATTGCATACATATTTGTACTCGAATTCAGTTTGAACGATTCAGATTCTATTATCCGGGCCTTTTCTCAAAACATTTATGAAACATAAACTGTGCATCTTTCGGTGTAACGGGTACTAGAAAGGCAGTCTATACGCACATTTAGGCCACACAACAAGACCGATGCCGTGGAATGAGCGGAATATGGTCGAAGAAGTTTGACCAGTCTTCCAAATAGGGGCAGAGACAGACATTCGAACTATGAGAGTCAAATACATATGGAGGTCAATCATATACAATTTTGTACTCATGGAAATTTCATGTTCATAAATGTTTAGGTGGGCAATACAAATGTCATGATATCATGATAATTGAATGAATATGTTTGTGTTGGCTTATTTATATTAATATTTCAAAACCAATAATTCTTACTTAAATACAGAAGTATATTGTTCAACAAATAAACTCTTATGTTTATGTTTTTCTAAGTTTAGTTACTAATATTTTTATAATTGGTTTTTTTTTTCTGGCATCAGATGGCAATGCATGCATGGTTGAAACCCGATCAGATATAAAATAAAAATATATGATACTAAATAATGCACATAATAATTTAGTATGATATTTGAGAAAATCAATATTGAAACTTACATTAATGTTTTTTCAAAAACCAGAACCGAAGTAGACAAATATATGGCATGTCACAATTTTTTTTACTTACCACATGATTACGGACAGATCAAAATGTACTTAAAATTATTTCTATATTTATTTTACAAAAAAAATCAAACAAAAAAGAAATTAATTACTAATAGAGGTTTTGGTTGAGAGGCACAAATGAACAGTCTGTACTAAAAAGTAGTGTTTGGAAGCTAAGCAAAAATAAAAAACGGTTTTTTTTAGAAAAAACTGTGTATGAAGCATTATAACCGTACACAGTTCATTAATAATAAATTGTTTACAAATATAGGTGACTTTAGTACATGGTTGCGTTTTAATAACCGTGTGTATAATTGAGCTTATTTTTGCACATGCACCTACTCCAAATATACACTGTTTATTTGAATTTTTTTTGCATCAATATTGTTTGACCCTAAAAAGTTGGGATTTATAAATGAATAAAAGAGCAAAAAAAAAATATAGAAGAAATGGGCATGTCCATTTAGTGATGCAATGGAGAGAATTAAATGGATTTATTTGGTCATGAAAATAAAAAAAATAAAAAAAAAAAGGAGAAAGGTTGCTGAGGCTCACGCTTGGACCAAAGCAAAATATCAAATCAATTTTACTTTGAATAAAACATGAGATTCGGACCAATCATTGATAGGTCTAAATTGAATTAAAGGGTTATCATATGGGCCTCGCTGAAGTAAAGCAATTAAACGGCTTGGGCCGAACCAATTGAAGAAAAAACAGAAATCACAATAGAGGCTCGGCAAACCCTCAAGCACACCACACCACTGCGTAGTCAGAGCCCTTGTATCTTTGCACAGCTGTATCTGGCACTGGACAAGGTGACAAAATAGAGGAATCTTGCTCCAGAGCCGTGGGAGGAGCATGACCCTCTTGACAACCCCTCCTCTACATCTCAGCTGTCCAAATCAAGCATCCAAAGGCTGTCATGCCTCCAAAACCGGATTGCCAACATGGCAGCAAGCAATTGGATAAAATATTAAGCCACCTAGCCAAATTACCAAGCAATTACGCCTAAAACATTGATCAAAACCTATGTTGCATGGATACGGGTACGGGTATCGTATCGGATACGATACGGATACGGCGATACGGCAATTTTCAAAAATCAAGGATACGATACGTCAATTATATATATTACTTTTTATTATTTTATATATTGTATTTAGATAATCATAACTTAAATTAAATTTGTATAAAAAATTAAAGGCTTAACATAAGAATATAATATATACTATAGTATATAGAATATAACACAAACCAAGCTTTGGTGTAGTGGATAAAGCTTTTGACACAAATCCGGGAAGCCCAAGTTCGAGTCCCGCGTGGGGCAAAAAAAAGTCAATTTCTCTGGTTCACACGCGGTTCACAGGGAGTGGTTCACGCGCGGTTCACGGGCGCGGTTCACAGGCGCGGGCGCGGTTCACGGGTGAGCGTATCGGCCGTTTCAGCATTTCAGCCGTATCCAGCCGTTTCAACGGCGTATCGGTGACCGTATCGGCCGAGTTAGGATACACCACGTCACGGATACGCCAGCTGGCGTATCGGATACGTATCGGTGCCGTATCGGACGCGTATCGGTATCCGATACGTGTCCGATACGGGTACGGAGCCTATATTGAAGTATCCGAGTAACATAGATCAAAACCCTAGAGAAATTGGATGAACAATATCATGCCAACATATCAGATCTTAAACCCTAGGCCCTAAGTAGTGCCATGCCTATATAAGGAGAGCACTAAATCAATGAAGAAAGGCATCAAGATACATACACAGAAAACCAAGTTAAAAACTCTAGAATTCGGCTTTCTTCTTCCCTACCACCTTATATAAAGAAATATAATAGAAATAGGTAAAGCTTCAAGCTTTTAGCCATGTAAATGCCTTCAAGGTTTCGAGTTTGTAAAGATGACCATGAATCAATGAAACAGGCTCTTATTTGGAGCTTCTCCCTCTTTCTTTTCTCTTTTGTTATTTGAAGCTTTTAACAATTGCATCTTCCTCTTTTCCCTTCTTTTCCATTGCTGCCTTGTCCTTTTTCCTTTTCTTTGTTTATTTTGCTTCTTTTGTTTGGAGTTTACGAAATAGCAAAAAAGGGAGAGCCTTATGATATTCTAAGCCTATTCAATAATGGGCAAAGCATATGGCTCGATGAACAAGTAAAAAAGGTGCCTTTCTGTTACTGTTAGAAAATAAATATACAAAGAACTTTATTATTTTGCTTAAAACCTAAGATTTATGTCTTTTGAATCTATTTCTGCTTTATTTCAAGTAATAATAAATATTTCAAGTATAGTAGTTAAGATAGGCATTAAAAACACAAAAAACATGATTTCTTCTTTACTGCCTTCTTTTCTCCTTTTTTCTTTTCTTATGCTTTTTAACTCTTGAATAAAATAACTAAATGGCAAGATTATGGACGTTGAGCTGGATAGCCCCATCCATAATCAAACCATTATGTTATTTTATTAGAAAAGAGTTAAAGAGTAAAAAAAATTAAGTAATAAATAGAGTTGGTCATGGTTGAGCTGGATAGCCCCCTACCAATCTCTTTAAAAGGACCCATATTGTGCATTAAGGATATTTAATTCCCTTGTACTCCACCACTCACAAACAATGAACTATATGATACAATATAAGGGAATTAAAAGGACTTATGTGCAAAAATGGTGAAGGACTGAGAATTAAAAGGGTAAATAGCAAAGTCAAATCTGTCTCATGCCATTTACACTTTTAATTTGATGAAGTCTTGATGATTTGTCCTTTAAATAAGCTAAAAAGGGATTTAAGATGAGATTTTAACAAAAACAAGGGACCTCCCTGCAAAAGTTCAAAGCTTTGACAGTTTCTTTTGATGCTTAAACATGTTGAGTAATGCTTTCTTGCCGCCTTGATGTTTCTTTTCCTTTATTGGTACCAAATCAGTAGTATACAAGCTACTTGAGATCTGTCTCAACCTTGACCAGCCCTCTTGCCATGTTGGCAAGCCCCTTACCTGACCTCTGGTACTGTACCAAGTCCAAACTCAGCATTTAAATACATATTGAATGCTGCTTGTACTAAAGAATGCACCAAAAATCATGAAAATGACCTCTGCCAGTAAAACAGCCAATACAGTTTGCTACAGGGACCTAAATGAAAAATGGACACCACAGTCACGTAAAGGACTTCAAAACATACAAAATGGACACAAATTTTATATTGTTTGGATTTTAATTCGATTTTATATTGAATTTCAAAGTTCAGCTTTTCAAAAACTTCTGACATCTCTTTTCTGCTGCTGGTACCAAGAACTGTGGTGTTAGAACCCCTTACCAGTACACTGTAGAAAAATCCAATGGCCACCAAATAAATCAGGCATGAAATAGACATCATAAGGAGCATTTTCATATGAAGAACACAAAATTCCATGTAGCCAATTGCTCCCAGAAAAATTCACAAGTTAATGACAGCAAATATAAGAACTGATGGCCTGCTGTTACAAATCAGCTAGTGCAGGCTGATCCAGAATTCAAACAAGAAATCCAAAAACACAGTTAAAAAGAGGACACAAAGACAACCAGTTTAGAGCCAAACTTTGCATTTTTCTGATTTTTCTACTATTTTCTAGCTAATTTCAAAATTGGGTTTCAGAAATACAAAAAACAGCATATTAAACTATGCACTTGACCATTATACCCTTTTGTGTATTTAAATACCTTAAGAATAAAAATAAAACTCCATAAATTCTGAAACTTGGCATAAAAATAGTTTACATACTGTATTATAAGGATATAACAAAATCTAGTTTATCTGTTAATAAGGTTGATGAGTAATGATGAAATTAGTATTAGTACAGGAGATCGACTATGGTGAGTTGTGAAGTAAAACGTCGTTTTACTTCACGCTCATATTCTATTTTGAAAATCTAAACAACCGATCCGAACCACTCAACATGTTCTCCATATTGAAATGTGCTTGGAGACCAAATTTTACATTTTTTGGAATTTTATTACCATTTATTAAGCTACTTTAAAAATTGCAGATCCGGGTGAACAGTAAAAAACAGTAAAAAATTCTGGACCATTCGGTCAGCGATTTTCAAAGTGGCTTAAAAAATAGTAAAAAGATTCCAAAAAATATAAAATTTGGTCTCCAAGCACATTTCAATATGGAGAACATGTTGAGTGGTTCAGATCGGTTGTTTATATTTTCAAAATAAAAATATGAGCGTGAAGTAAAAATGACATTTTACTTCGCAACTCACCATAGCCCAGCTCTTAGTACAAAGTAAGTCTTATATTTCATTTCAATCAAAAATGCAAAATTGAACTAAACCAAACTGTTTTCAGCCCCTTACATACCTCCAGAAACTTAAAGAAGCTCACCGTAATCCCTAGCCATGACTCAAAGCCATCATACCGAGGACCGGTACCAGGTCGGTACAGAGCCAAAAACTAAAAAGTCAACTCATAGCTAAACCGCATTCAAAGCACAAATCAACGTTACAAAAAACTTTCATACTTCAAGAAGATGTTACACGATCAATCAATTGAAAGGAAATACGACCAATTGTGTAGAAATCGAATCAATGTTCAAACCGAGACCAAAAATCCGAGCACCACTACATACTGTCACCTCCGGTGATCACCGATTGCCGACGGTATGCCTAAACTTTCCTGCCACAGAGACGACCCCGACCATACTTTCCTTAAGCCTTGCCGTGACCGGAGCACCATCGTGGCTGGAAACGCTAGACCCAAGTCTTAACCCCAATTCATATCCAGGCTGTACACATATTAAAGTGGCTCAAACCATTTGATCAAGGCGCCAAAACAAAAGTTCAAACCAGAAACACAAATCTTAAAGCAAACGGCTGGTCTAACGATTCGAATTTAGAAGGAAAATCAATGGTCACTGACCCCAGGGGTCCACTTGTCAACAGGCCGAGACCAATCTCTTGTGTGAAGCCCAAAGCCCGGCAATTTAATTAAAGCTCAAAACTATAACCCGAAACCAAAGTCCAATGATTTAACCAAAGCCCAAAAACAATGTCCAATAACCCTGAGGCCCAGCACACATCTTGAAGTCCAATAACAAATCTTAAAGCCTTACACCAATCTCTAAGCCCAGTTACAATCTTGAAGCCCAAAAATAATTGAATAAAGCCTTTTTTTTGCACTCTGACCCACCCTGACAAGTCTTGTTCGCAGCGCAGCCCTTATAATTTTATAAATCAGTCCTTGGAGCCTTAAAACCTCTACAAATAAATCCTTGGAACCTCAAATTGCATTCTAGACCCTGTCAGAAGCCCAAATTACAATCTCCAGCCCCTCAGATTTTACGAACAAGTCTCTGAAAATTTGAAAACTCCACAAACAAGTCCTTTTTGGCCATAACTTCTTCGTTTCAAGTCCAAATTGACTCAAACCACCTCCAAATGAACCCAAATCAAATTCCCCACATTTCTAAACCAAAATTAAACATGTCCAAACATTAAACAATCTGAGAAATGACCAAAATACCCCTTTCCTTAAATCCAAATGATTTTCCTTTATAAATAAATTGTAAATAAAGTGCATGTACATATTTTCCAAGTACAAACACATATTTTAATGAGTAAATCATTTAAATAATTACCTCATTAGACAACCAATGAGTGCCTTTGACTGTATAATACAAGACATGAAATCACTTCTTCATATCTCGTTAGACAGAGGTGTATAAGAGATCATCGGAGAAAGTAGAAACTAGAAGATTCTCTAAACATCCTACATATTCTCAAAGAAACTGGTGGTGTTGCCGTACACAAACATTTATGGTTTTCAGATACGCTAGCTATTCGCACACAAAAACAGTTATGGATTCTGGTACGCTTTTTGCACTTCAGTTTTACATTCAAAATATATGGTTCTGCAGTTACATGTCAGTATATTCTTTCTAAATAAAACTAAGAGCATCATATCACCACTGCCTACTGGAATCCACAATATATTTATATATATCCTATCTTAATCAAAATTAACCTATCTGCGTAAAAACCTGTCTTAATCAAAATTAATGTTGGCATGTACAATCATTGTATTTTACATGATATAAACTTCACCTCCATATGTTATGTCTACGTATATACACACATACATGTCCAAAATAACGAGAACTAACCAATCAAGTCGAAGGTCAATACATGAGCCCCTTTTAGCCTTCATTATTCAGTTTACAAAAAAGTAGGCACAAATTCTGGAATGAACGAGGTATTCGGTCTGACTTGGAAGGGTCAACTGATGTAATTAACGGTAGGGGCTTGCGCCTGCCGGGAGTTAAACGTCCCCACAATCAATAAACTCTCTTGACAGACTGATCATGAACAGTAGGCCCCTCGAGGGTGAACCAGAAGGAACAGTAGGGAGAAATAAATGCCTCAAATTCGATGCTCTCTTCAAATCCACAAAAACAGATAGCACTGAACCCTGAGACATTGTACATTGCACACACCTTCCTTCCTCTTTAAAAGTGCAACTTTCTGCGCCCTACAGTACTGTAACCCGATAAATTCCCGTACGCGGGGAAATCATTTACAGTGCAAAACACCATGGCCCGCAATTTAAAAACCTCTTTGCTGTACGCATCCCACACCGGGACGCCATCACTCCACAATTTTTGGAGGTCCTCAATTAATGGTGCGAGATATACATCTATGTCATTTTCAGGTTGTCTGGGTCCTTGAATTAGTAATGACATCATTATATACCTGCGTTTCATGCACAACCAAGGACGAAGATTGTAGATGCATAAAAGAACTGGCCAAGTACTGTGCCGACTGCTCATGCTTTCAAACATACTCATTCCATCTGTGCTCACCACAATCCTAAGGTTTCTCATTTCGGAACCAAATTCTTTGAAATGTCTATCAATGTTTCTCCATTAAGGAGAATCAGCCGGGTGTCTTAGTTTACCGTCTTTTTTGTGCTCTTCTTCATGCCAACGCAATAATTTCGCATCTTTGGGATTTGCAAATAACCGTTTGAATCTCAGTATTATCGGCAAATACCACACCACCTTAGCCGGAGGCCGGCCCTTTTTGTAGTCGTTACAATCGCCAGTGTCCTGGTCCTTACGTTTATACCGTG
The DNA here is from genome assembly GCA_025461125.1 of Carex kokanica. Classification (NCBI taxonomy): domain Eukaryota; kingdom Viridiplantae; phylum Streptophyta; class Magnoliopsida; order Poales; family Cyperaceae; genus Carex; species Carex kokanica. The sequence goes on from JAJGRX010000673.1 coordinate 703,417, forward strand.
AAACTCCGCATTTAGGACAAACATGCATGGCCTTATACTTATTACGATACAATACACAGTCATTCGGACATGCATGTATTCTTTCGATCTTCAAACCCATTGGACATATCAACTTCTTCGCCTGATATATTGTACAGGGTAACTGGTTGTTATTTGAGAGCATTTCTCGTAAAAACTTTAATAAGGACGTGAAACTCTTATCGCTCCAACCATTGTCTGCTTTTAAGTTAAATAATTTCAACACAGCTGACAGTTTCGTAAATTTGGTATACCCATGATACAACTGCTTTTTGGATTCATTAGACAACCTTTATTCAAAAAAAAAAACACACACTACATTTGGTGGATTATCACTAGAGGTTCACTGTGTAAGGTCATAATTAGGCCTGGAAACTTGATTTTGTTGTAATTTGTTTGAGTCAAAAACCACATTACAGAGAAGCAATCAGTATGAGAATACAACACCTTGATTTAATAAAAAAAATAATATTCATTAAGAAGCTTATCAGGATTTGTAGTGCATCCCCACTTTGGCAATTTTGCACTTGCATCCTTTGAATTCGGTAAAGGCATCTGACTTAAACTTTTTGTCCTTTTACTTGATCCTATCATATTATATTTATTAATGAAGAAGATATAGGTCCAGTTGAAATACACATTGGTACCCAGTAAAATTAAAAAAAAAATGGTATGCATGTATGTTAAATCTGGGATACTGTCTGAATGTTGGGAACAGTCCGAAATTTTTATATATAAGAAAATAAATAAATAAATATTAAAAGTGAGAAATGGTTGAACGGAATTTGAAAAATGGGAAGGCATGTATGCCCCAGGACGCTTTGGCATACTCCAACCCATCAGAAAAACGGAAGAAAAAAAAAAAAAAGGGGGGACGCCATGGCTCTGGCCAACCCAGAAAAAAGAAAAAAAATAAAAATTAAACGGGCCGCCATGCCCCATGCCAGCCCAAAAAAAAATTCAATTTTTTTTTATACTATGTTCAGTGAGCAGTCCAATAATTTTGACCAGATTCAAAATTCAATTTAGAGAAAATGGCTACATGGATTTTTGTGTTATTTATATAAAAATAAAGGTATGAAAGTCTAGTTTCCAGATAATATAATTTCTCTATACAAATATATTACAGATTGGTACAGTTTTAGCGATTAATTGACAGAGGTCAGAAATCAGAAAAACTGAAATTTCAGTGAGCAGTCCAATAATTTTGACCTCTGTAAATTAATCACTAAAACTGTACCAATCTGTAATATGTTTGTATAGAGAAATTATATTATCTGAAAACTATACTTTCATACCTTTATTTTGATATAAAGAACACAAAAATCCATGCAGTCATGTTCTCAAAATTGAATTTTGAATCTGGTCAAAATTATTGGACTGCTCACTGGAATTTCAGCTTTTCTGATTTCTGACCTCTGTCAATTAATCGCTAAAACTGTACCAATCTGTAATATTTTTGTATAGAGAAATTATATTATCTGGAAACTAGACTTTCATACCTTTACTTTGATATAAAGAACACAAAAATCCATGTAGCCATATTCTCTAAATTGAATTTTGAATCTGGTCAAAATTATAGGACTGCTCACTGGAATTTCAGCTTTTCTGATTTCTGACCTCTGTCAATTAATCGCTAAAACTGTAATAATCTGTAACATTTTTGTATAGAGAAATTATATTATCTGGAAACTAGACTTTCATACCTTTATTTTGATATAAAGAACACAAAAAGTCATGTAGCCATTTTCTCTAAATTGAATTTTGAATCTGGTCAAAATTATTGGACTGCTCACTGAACATAGCATAAAAAAAAAAATTGAATTTTTTTTTGGGCTGGCATGGGCCATGGCGGCCCGTTTAAATTTTTTTTTCTTTTTTCTGGGTTGGCTAGAGCCATGGCGTCCCTTTTTTTTTTTCTTCCGTTTTTCTTCCATTTTTCTGATGGGTTGGAGTATGCCATGGCGCCTACCGGCCTTCCCATTTTTCAAATTTCCCTGACCCATTTCTTATTTTTAATATTTTATTTATTTATTTTCTTATATATAAAAATCTCAGGGAAACAGTAGCAGGAGCGTTGGAAGAATAATTTAGTCGAACACTTTGTGAACATACACCAATATCCGACCAAATGCAGAAAATTGGAACACACACAAGAAACCAACCACAACAAACAATCAAGCAGAAAAAATAAAAGAGAGACAAGATTTTACGTGGAAACCCTTACGGGAAAAAACCACGGGAGCACAACACAAAATCACTAAATCAAGGAGTCTTTACAATACAAAAAGATAATCAAACCAATAACACTCTCTCACACTCTCTTATAATATCATACACTAATTTGAGCAAACCCTTGAAAAAGCTTGAAGAAGAGGCTTTTTTTTCTTCTAATAGAGACACGGCTTCTATCTTTTGCTCTCTCCGATTTCATTTTCTATTCGAAAATGTTATTTCCGTGAAAAGGCTAATGGTCTGAAGCTCATTTCTTTTGGCTTCACGATATTCAACACTGAAACCTGAATAAATTGTCATGTCACTGAATAAATTTGTCTGAACAACTGAAAAATGATAGAGCACATCAATTATGGAAATATGGTTTAACTGTCTAAGATATCCTTAATCAGGTGCCAGATAATTTAGCTGAAACATATATTAGTCTACTTAACCAAAAAATTGAAAAAAAAAAAACCGGTAAAGTTATACAACACCAAAAAATTAAGCTAAATTCGAACTAAATTTATTTCGTTAACAGCGTCAAAGATTGGATGAGTTTTCACACAAAACTGGAAGGTAACCTAAACCAGTAGAGGGTTTTTGATTGAGCAAATTTTATTCGGGTCCCAAATGCTGAAAATTTAATCCAACCAATATATGGAAAGAGCAACAATTATCTCATTGTCGACAACAGCTTGAGAGATTTAATCTAGTTCTTCAAGATTTGCACATAATGAAAATATTAGAAAATAAAAAATTAGGAAAAAAGATGTGGAACTTAAATATTGCAACTGTATTTAACATTTGAGCATTTGAGCATTTGAGCATCCAATTGTTTTTATTAAAGTCAAAACATCTCAAAAATAATTAATAACACTCCTCTTGTCTTGGTTACATCACTTAGATATAGGTGGACTTAATTTGAAAATGTGTTATTATCTCTGAAATTTCAATTTAAAAAGAAATATAACAGAAATTAATAAATTGAGAACAAGGAGAGATATATACATTTTTTCCATGTGCTTAATGAAGTGGAGCTTGCATAATTTCATCATCTACTTCTTTGGACATTGATCACACCTATACAACAGCAATGTGGCACGTACTTGTTGGTGGGGTCAATGTGTGTACCTGCATGAGTCATCTACAAGAAGTTACACAAAGACCAACGGTTGCAAATGAGAACTTAATCAATTGCAAGAGCCATTGAGAGGATTCAAAACTTGAAATAACATAGAGCATGGAACAAACAAAAACTAGGCAGGAAATATAATCATAATAACACTTACGAGGAGGGTTGAAATAGAGTCAGAGAGCTTAGTACCTTTGAATGACCTTAGAAGTCAGCGAAGTAGGCAACTCTGGGATTTCTTCCAGCAAAGTAGCTTCCCAAATGTAAAGTACTTCAAGGGCAGTGAGCATCACCATTGTACCAGGCAATGACCGCAGCGAGCTTGCATCCCAGATGGTCAGCTCCTTGAGGGTACTACTGTTTTGTAACAACCATTGCTCTGGCAGGGCCTCCATCCCTGAACACTTGTCAACTTCCAGAGAACTAACAAATCTTAGACATCTAAGTGGTTCAATACGAAGGAGGCAGAGGTGATCAATTTCTAGAGAACTGATCTTTAAAGAGACCAAATTGTTTCCTTGGTTGACAGTATGTGCTTGTGGCAAAGATGAAATTTCAATGAGCTTGTCGCATCCTTTGATTATCAGTTGTCTGAGCGATGTAAATGTGTTTTCAGAGGAAGGGATACAAGTAATATTTGCACTGTTTTCAATAGAAAGATAAGCAAGTGTAGAGAGGTGTGATGCTGACTCTAACAATGACACATCAAGTTCACCACAGTTTCCCATTTCAAGATATTTTAGTTTCGCAGGTAGCAAGATGCTTTGGTTATCAACTGTTACCAGCTTTGGGCTTCCCTCTATATACAAGCGTTTTAGTGACACAAAGTTCTCAAATGCACCAGTTGGTAACTGAACCAAATTCTCACAGTCTCTGATGGTTAGTTCCTCAACAGATTGTAAATCTAGGTTTTCTTGCTGCAGAAATCCATTCAATGACATTAATTTGGGACATTTGGTAATCTCTACTCTTCTAAGTGATGATTTCATACATGATGGTGCTTCATCTGTAATGCTAGAACTGTGGTGCATATCTGGAAGGGAATTAAGCCCCACACTATCTACTTGAAATTCGAAAAGAGAAGAAGGAATGGTCGGTATATTGGCCAGGTTTGGGCAGTCTTTGATTACAAGTTCTTTTAGATTTGGAAAGCCATAACAAATGTGTGGTCCTGCCCAGGATTCCCATTTTGGCATGTCGAGGCACTCTAGCCGTTCCAAAGATGGAAAAATACAATCACTTGTCCAAATTGGAGACCTGTTGCCTGTATAATGCCGAATGGTCAATTTCTTGAGATTTGGATTGGGTCGGAGGTTATCAATGACTTGCTCAGGGTCATGATAATTGCTCCCAAGAGTCCATTTCAGGGATAGTGATATAAGACTTTCCTTTTTGGATAGGTTTGCATTTGCAGCTTCAAGTGGATCCCCTACATTCTCAATTTTCTCAATAGAAAGGTATCGGAGATTGTTTAACATCTCTAGTTCATCTATATGGTGACCACTCTCCCGTCCAACAAAAAAATTTAACTCTTGTAGAGATGTCAACTTGTGCACTCCGTGAATTTTTTGCATTACCTCCCTGGGAAGGTCCATATAGCGTAAACTAACAAGATTGGTAATTCCAGTTGTTTCAACACCCTCATAATCTGAATATCCAAACCTATCGGGTATTGTTAGCACTTGTAGATGGTAAAGCTTATAAAGTGAATTATGAAGCAAATATTCATATGATGGTAGATACATATGTACCTCGACCATTAGAAAGCGAAGATGCAACAAACTACCAATCTCCTCCGGCAGTTCACATCTACCTTCTCCTTGTATGACCAATAAACGCAAAGTTTTCTTAAGTGAACCATTTGGGGGAACAAATCGATCTCCAATAAAGGTTATTACCAAGGTGCGTAAGTTTCTAAGATTGAATATCCTTTCAATTTTACTTTCTGGAACAGCGACATGTTGTGCAGTTAAAGGTATATTATCAGATTCACCATTTGGTTCTACTCTGCAACATTCTCCTTTCGATACATTCTGAGCCAGATCATGCATCAAATCATGCATAACATAAACATTTCTTTCCCATGAATCTGGTTCAAAAAAAGATTTCCTAAAAAGGTGATTGAAATACCCTTCTCCAATATCTTCTGGCCTTGCTCCTCCGTGCAACTCTTGGCGGATGAATCCAGAGGCCATCCACATTTTGATCAACTCATCTTTGTTGAACCGATAATCTTGAGGAAATATGCAGCAAAATCTAAAGCATTCTTGCAAATGTGCTGGTAGATGGTAATAGCTCAATTTCAGCACATCTGCAACATCCTTAGCATTCTCTAAGTTGATCAGCGAATCATGGTTCAAAATTCTTTTCCAGTAATGGAAATCCATGTATGAATTAAGCAAGCTTCCAATTACCTTTGCTGCTAGGGGGCTACCTCGGAGCTTCTTTACAATATCATTTCTGATCTTTTGCAAATCTCTATGATTGTCAGGGTCATAACCATGAAATGCATACTTATTGAACAACTCTAACAACTCTTGCTCTTTCAAGCCTTCTAACATTAGATTTCTTTGTTCCACATTTAACACACGAGCAAGCATGTCAGCCACTGATTTCATTCTAGTGGTGAGTAAAATTTTGCTTCCTTGTTGTACAAATTTCAGGGGAGCAATCAAATTCTCCCAATCACACATTTTCTCGTCATTCCACACATCATCTAGAATAAAAAGAACTTTCTTTGAAAGTACCTTTTCCTTCAAGTTCATCTGAAGGCGATTTAATGATTCATTATCACGGCATTTTTCCCCTAGTTCTTCGAGGATTTTTCTTGTTATATCTTGAACACTAAAGCTTGTGGAAACACAAACCCAAATTGTTTTATCAAAATGGTTCTCTTTGCTAATCTCCTCAAAGATTAATTGTGCAAGAGTGGTTTTCCCTAATCCACCCGCCCCCACAATACAAATGGCAGAGATATTTCCCAGAGATGCTGGTTTCTTTAACCATTCAATTATCATGGCCTTCTCTGTCTCACGGCCGAACACTTTGATTCCGGTTGAAAGGGAAGTTGTTTCTCGAGTAGAAGTGTAAACTGGCTCATTATTTGGTTTTGCATGGCCATGAACATCTAATGCAATAGCAAATTGGAAGAAATAGCCAACATCTGCGGCAGCTAGATCTAACATTTTCACAGCCCCCCTCAACCTCTTCAATGTATCTTCACTAATGGTAGAACCAGTAAATTTTCTCTTCAGCGAACTAACTATCGAATAGAAAAATCCACTCACCTGATCTCGATTTTTCACCATGGCCTCCAGCTCCCAGTACTTGAGTTCGTCAACCACATCTTCAGCTGCTAAGAAAGCTTCTTTGAATTGCTCTAGCCAAGCATTCACTCCCGAATTCGGGTGCTTCAATTTTAGTGTCTCGCCAACACCCATGACAGCTGCAATCTTGGGAAGAGCTGCTTTCACCCTGTGTAGCTCGGATTTAGTATCAGCCGGCAGCATACGCTCGTCCAAGTAGGAAGAAGCCGTGTCGAGTAGTTTGCTAATGATTGCAGACCCGAACCATTCACCAACGGTTGAAAGAGCTAACTCCATCGAGATTTTCTTCTTCTAACTTACTATCTCTCTGTTTTTTTTTTCTTTTCTTTTTGTTTTTTTTTTTTTTGTAAGTAGCTGGGTTGTGGTGTACAGAACCAGAAAAAAAATACACTAACAATTTGTAGTAGATTGTTGAATGAAAGATGAATAGAGAAATTGAGATTTCAAGAGGAAAAATATGGGCTAATTAACAAAGGAACTCAATGACCAAAAGAATGATTGTATGAGAGAGAGAGAGAGAGATTGGGATCTGAGAAACAGAGTGAAGACAGTAAAGATAGCAAAAGAGATGAAGTTTATGGGATGTGTGGGTGTAATGCAACGCAAGTTTTTTTTTTTTTTAACTAACAATTTGTAGTAGATTCGAAGAGAACAGAATAAGAAAAAACACTAACAATTTGTAGTAGATTGTTGAATGAAAGATGAATTGAGAAATTGAGATTCGAAGAGAACAGAGATCGGCTAACAAAGGAAGTGAATTACCAAAAGACAGATTGTATGAGAGAGAGAGAGAGAGATTGAGATCTGAGAAACAGAGTGAAAAACAGTAAAGGTAGTGAAAGAGATGAACAAGCAATGAAGTTACCGTTCAATCAACATTATTGGCGATCAGATTCTCTGTGGCATGTACAAACTAAACATCATAGGTAGCAATTAATTACTAAGCTTGTCCATCTTCAGAAAAAGTAAAGTACAGCGTCAGCGACCCATTACACGGTATTTTAATGTTTTCGTCAAAAAACAAATGGAAACTAAAAGTCAGTGTGAGTCACGGATACACAAATTGTGCTTTCCTAGAAGCATAGTGTATACTAAAAAAATAAAAGATGCACAGTTGATATTAAAGAAAAAAGTTGGGGTATTTTGTCCCTATTCCCTTGTAGCCAACTCCTCCGGAATCAATTCAAATCTCTGATTCAGGTGCACATGGTAGAAATTAAAATTTTACAGGTTCCGGGGCCGGGCTGAGCTGCTGTGTTTCCTTTTTGTTTTGTTTTTTAGCTAGCACGACACAGGCTGGCAGGGTGTAATTAATGGGAACGGTACTATGCATTGATAAGAAGAGTACTATGATTGAGACTAGAGGAGATGCATCCAGCATTACACTATTTATCATCTTGTCTTGAGGCAATACATTGAATCCATCAATTGGTGAAACTAGGGGTGAATATGTAGGAGTGAGGCTACGGTACTATGTATAGCATGGATTGGTCCGTGTTACGGTTCAATATTTGAGTTTTCTAAATTTTAACTGTCGATCTGAATCGTTCAACATAATTATAAAATAAATATGTACTTGCAAACCAAATTTTACATTTTTTCGAATTTTTTTACAATTTTTTTAGATAGGTAGAAAATCACTGTTTTTGGATGATCTAGAATTTTCAGATCAAGTGATTTTCTACCTATCTAAAAAAATAGTATAAAAATTCGAAAAAAAATGTAAAATTTGATTTGCAAGTACATATTCATTTTATAATCATGTTGAACGGTTCGGATCGACCGTTAGAATTTTGAAAACTCAAATATTGGGCCGTAGCACGGACCAAACCGTGCTATGCATAGTACCGTAGCCTCATACTACAAGTTAAAGGGTGAGTAATTGTCAAAATGAAATTTTTGTTACTTCTCCTTCATTATTTATTTTTAAGATCTATGTTTGATTATTATTTAAATTTAAAAAGAGTTAAGTTGCTTACTTTTAAGTTAAGATGGCGTAAATTATTTTTACATGGTTAAAACTTGTTACATAAATTATGATTTTGATAATTTATAAAGGAGGGAAACAAAAAAAACATTTCTCTCTTACAACAGACTTTATAGGCGAAATAAGTTGATCCACTTGTAGTAGTTTAATTTGTTCTGTAATAACTTAAATTCTTACTCCATCTTAAGTCACCATAAGTTTTTTTTTTTTTTGACAGATCAATTTAAAAATAAATCATGTTATTTCTGCACTTAAACTGCAACCAATTATTTGACCCAAATAGATCCGAATTAGTTTCGATTCAAATCGAACAGCTCAATTCTAAACTCACCGATTGCGTTACTTTAAAGGATATCCACTCTGTTATTAGTTCACCAAAGTCAATTATCATCAATACTAATTCACTTCACTGCTGAGTATTGATGGTGGCAAGCTTTACTTTAGAAACATAAATGAGACTTTCAATCAAGCCTGCAGTTATAAAACTCTGGCTCTATTATAACATTAGTATCATTTCAGCCTATATAACACCAACTCCAAAACCCTATCGAATCGATTTCAAATGGTGAATCCAAACTGTTCAACCGATCTATTTCATTAGTTGTGCGTACACATGCAAAATTTATAATTTTTTGAATTTATTTAATATCAAATCAAGCGGTCAAATATGTGAGCTTTAAGTTAATTTTAATGCATTCATTTTTCAACATTTTTTACCGCTTGATTTGATACTAAAATAACTAGAAAATATAAAAAAATTTGCACGTAAACGCATCACTGATAAAGTAAATCGGTTTGAACGGTTCAGATTAGTTGTTTGAAGTCTATCCAATCAATTTTGTAATTGGTGTCATATGACACTGATGTCATACTAGCCGGACTCAGTTTTATATGATTCTGATAGATATTTCAGACAATTTATATGAATTGGTTTCGAAGTGATAAAGCTGCATCTTTTAAGTCAAGCCAGCAATTTTTTTTTTTTTATAAATGAATTGGTTTTGAATTAGTTTCCGATGAGAGATTATTCATTTGTTATATGTGCATCAATATCTTTAATAATTTAAGAATACACTAGCTTTAATGTATATAAATGATCTATAAAATTAATAACAAATTTATAAATTTTAATTGTTGAAAATTTTGTTTATCTTAACAATTTTATTAACATTTCAAAATTTAGTACTACTAGAAAATCCCGATTGATAGTTATAGCTCTATGTATGTTATGCTGAATTATTTCTGAATTATTCCCGAATCAGAGTTCTCAACTATGAAGGTGAAATACACATTAAGTGTCTATCATATAAAATTTCTTACGAGAACATGTCAATTTTATAATACCATAATATTTTACTCTATTTATAAGTATTAAGAAATATATTAATTGCGCCATTGTCTTTAGTTGTCTTTTTATAAGGTAAAGGTTAGAAAGGTAAGAGTGGATCAAAATTTTCTATTATTTTTTTGTTCCAATTTTACTTCATATTTTTATTTTTGTTTTTAAAGTTGAAACAATTAATTCAAACCATCTACCTAATCTTCATATTAAAATATACTTGGAAAACAAACTTTATATTTTTCTGAAATTACTATTTTAAAATATAAATAAAAAGTTACTCTTCTTTAATTACACATCATTAACAACAGTCTATTTATGAGTATAAAAAATATATTAATTATGTCTTTTCCTTTTGTTGTCATCTTCTGAGATAAAAGTTAAAAGGGTAACTAGTACTGGAAGTCTGGAACTGGCGTCTGGTCTTTGACTGATGCCTTGACCACCTATTTGTCCTCTTCAAAAACATAAATATTATAACCATGAGGCTATGGTGCTATATATACAGAGAGTAAGTAAGCTACAAACGTTTGCACTAAGGCCTTGATGCAAATGAATGATTTTCAGATTTTTAAAGTTCAAACGGTCGATCCAAACCGTTAGATATTTAATCTATATTAAAATGTGCTTGGAGACCAAATTTTACATTTTTTGGAATTTCTTTACTATTTATTAAGTTACTTTGAAAATTGCTGATCACATGGTTCAGAATTTGGTTGAAATGTTTTTACTGTTCACCTGGATTAGCAATTTTCAAAGTGGCTTAATAAATAGTAAAAAAAATTCCAAAAAATGTAAAATTTGATCTCCAAGCACATTTTAATATAGATTAAATATCTAACGGTTTGGATCGACTGTTTGAACTTTGAAAATCAGAGAACCGAATCGTTTGCACCAAGGCCTTGGTGCAAACGTTCTTAAGCTCACCAAGCCTCTTTGTGAGCTGAACTCAAAAACCTATCAGATTGACTTCAAGCAACACATCCAAACCGTTGAAACCGATCTACTTCATGAGTGATGAGTTTACATGTCAAATTTTAAAATTTTTGAACTAATTTAGTATGAAGTCAAGCGGTCAAAAAGAGATGATTTATAAGTTAATTTTAATGAGTTCATTTTTCAACATTTTTTGACCGCTTGACTTTATACTAAACTAGTTTGAAAAATTATAAATTTGATGTGTAAATGCATCACTCGTGAAGTAGAATGGTTTCAACAGTTTGGATGTGTCATTTGAAGTCAATCCGATAGGTTATTGAGTTAAGCTCATAAAGAGACTTGGTGAGCTTAAGAACGGACATAATTCATTTGTCACTATGGGTACCACAAAGTACGGACATAGGTCGCCTCATTCACAGGGTGGAGACCATATATAATCCAAAGTAACTTGAAATTAAAAATAAAATTCTATAGATCCCAAGAATTTTTTTTTAGTTCAAAATTTATTGCTGAAATTTTTTTGAGGTCGATCTATGCATAAAACTTTCCAGGTATTCTTTGTCTTCCCCTCTATTATTTTATAATATTTGATATAAATAAAAAAAGTTTCAAGAAACAGAGAACCAAATGAATTGGTTAATTATATAGTTATGTTGCATGTCCAATGACCACAGAAGATCTGGACTCTCCATTCTGTTCTTTGGCAATTAACGATTCAACTGGCCTGGGAGTCTCCAACACTGAAACTTGGTTGTGAAGTGTCCAACTATTTGCTATTTTGGTTTCTTCTCGTCAAACTGTCAAACTGTTCGTCTCTACGGATCCCATTTTATGTTCAAAGTTAAAATTAAAAAAATAAACAAAGAAAAAGGATGTGTACCCTTGAAAACTGCAAAAATCGTTTTTCTCTGCTGAGGCTAAGCCACCATTGATTAGGTGTATTAAAAACATTAATTTTTTGACTCAATTTCAAATCCACTTCAGCAATTTCTCATTAGAGTGATTATTCTTGATTGTTCTTTGTGAGAGTCATTTGAAATTTTGAATGCTCGAATTTATTCATAGCCATGTGACCTCCCGCTTATTTTATAAGGGCTCACTGGTTAGAGATTTTGTGCTCACCCTACACGAGTTGGCCGTATGACTTCCAGCTGATTGTAAAGCTCACCGGTTCACAAGTTGTATTCATTTCTTATTGGATAATAGGAATGCGCACCGAGAAGCGGTTGCGACGTTCCGGAGATAAATGTTTTTTTGCCAACTTCCGTTAACATGCATCTCGATCTTGTGTCAATTCTTGTAACTCTTCTATTTATTTTTATTTGCACTTGAGATTTAATTTTCAGTTTTTGATATTCTGCTAATAACTATTAAAAATACTTAAGGTGCTGTTAGGGACATCAAAATAGTATCAGAGCAGTGTTACTCAAATTAAGGGAAACTTAATTCGAGTATTTTAGATCCAAAATGGGACTTGTTTCCAATTAATCAACATTTATTAACCTCTACATAAGTTTATTACTCTATTAATTTTCCTCATGGCGTCTGTAAAATAAATAACAATTAAATTTTATCAAAAGAAAGATAAATTCTTTTGGGTACGCTATTACGAAATATAAAATTTTAAAATATGTCCCCTGCGTTGCTAATGTACTAATTGTATTTTGGAAACCAATATACATCAAAATATTGATATACATTAAATTTGTTAGACATTAATTAATCAGACATTAGGGAAACAATATCCGGTCATTGTCTAGGCTAACCTTCAACACTGGAGATCTCCAGTTTGTGCCTTTTCCAATTGTTCCGCCTATATAGGGGTGCAAACAGGTCGGACATTATCCGACCGTATCCGCAATCATATCTGAAAATTAGATACGGATATCCGATATCCGAATATCCATGCGGATACGGATATGGATATGGTTTTGAATTTCAATTATCTGTATCCGAATAGTAGATAAATATCATATAGTTTACTATATATTATGAAAATATTTATGTATATATATACGGATATCTGATCCGTATCCGTATGTATCCATCTAATATCCGATCCGTATCCGTATACGAACATTAAAAGCGGATAGGGATATGATTTTACCACTATCCGATCCGTATCTGATCCGTTTGCACCCCTACGCCTATATCAAGGAGATGGAAACAACATCCTATCTTGCTCCGAAGTAGTTACATCAATTAGTGCTAAGCAAAAAGAATGATGCATTATGTGTTTCCAAAAAGTATAATGAGTACAAATGAATGGGCATTGGGCAAGAATTAGTCTTGAATTAATGAATTCAGGGTGAGCCAGAAAACTTGGGTAAAAATATTAACAGCGTGATTTTTGCTTCATACACTGCATAAACAATAGAGTCAAAACAGGGTTTTATATAACTCTTGTACTGCATGATGCAAAAACTGCACTGCCAGTATCTTTATCCAGAAAATTTTATATCCTGAATCAATGTTCTTTTTTTTTTTTTAATAATACGTCTAAGGTTAATGTAAACTTGATATCCTGAATTAATGATTAATTAGTAAAGAATAATATATGTAAACTCGCTCATGATTCATATAAAATCTAAACTTCTGAAGCCCTGCGACTGAATCTCTGTAATACTGTAATAACTGTTTGAAGGAACTAGCTATAAATTCGTTGGCTATATAGTAATTCTTTTTATTACTGCTAATTTCTTGGTAGAAAAACTTTGTTTATTTGTGTGACATTTTATTTTCAGTTTTGGCTCAATTAAACTAAGGTATGAACTCCTAGATGCGTGCTGACTGATGAAGACGTATGTTGCAAAAAGACCTTATCTATGTTATAAATTACATTATAAGGCATTAATTTGTTCGTTGATTACTGTGCGCTCTTTTATCCAAGTGGAAATGAATATTTTGAATTAGATAATTTATTTTAACTCTTTAGGCCCTTGGGCGCTAAATTAGATGTCATGTACATTGTGATGCGCGGCCTCACATAAATATGATGATAGCAAAAGGTTGATATTTTATTTGAGATTGGGGAATATAGAATGACAGGTTGATTTGTGTTATGTGATTATCATATTTACATTGTATGTTTATTATGTGATGATATTTAAGGTTACCATCTAGTATAGGAAAATATTTCTATAGGAAATTAAAAAAAAATCATAAAATTTATTAAGTGAGAGATGTATTACAAATCAAGCCTAGAAGGAATAATCAGAAATTAATAATTGGCTGACAAGCAGAACTTCATAAGAGAACGATCCTTTGTTACAATATTTTGTGTCTGATCTAAATTACGCCAAAGCAGAAGTTACATTCAAATGAAAAAGTAATACCATTATTTTCTTAATTTACTGTTTATGGTGCACTCTATCGATATCATGGGTTTAATTTCATAAGTTCAATCCTGTTCTTTCCATCTAGCTTTTGGGAGAAAACGAGCTTCGCCTACTCTTGCATTTATAACAACCCTGTGCAAGTGGTCCCACTGTTTTCCCGAAAATGGGACTATGAAAAGCAGCTACAGATATCCTCTCCTCTTTTGCATTTATAACAACCCTGTGCTCTATGCTTTTATATCTTCCATTTGTTAAAATCTATATAAAAGAAAAACAGGGTGATTTAGAAAATTATTTCAAGAACCAATATATGCCCATCAGAGCATCACCGATCATTAATAAGCAAGATGGATGTCTTCTTGGTACAAGCAATTACAAGGTGGGATTAACTAATCTCAAATCTGATATCATAGCATCATAATTACCTCTAGAGCATCACCGATGTTGACAACAAGAGCACCCAAACATGGCATTACAGGAAACCATTTATCGTTCCTTCTGATTTGCAGTTCTGCAACTGGACTTGCTTGTAAGATAAGAGTCAATCCAAAAGCATCTGAGTGTGGCGAAAGACCCACCACCTTATCATGAGAATCCAAGCAAGGTGGATAATAACTCATTCATACAGTTTGAGATCCAAACAATAGTTCGGATATTTTCTTCCGGTTTATGCCCAAGTTTGTAGCTATGAACCCAAAAATACAATGTGCTGCCTTTTGAAGTTCACTTGAGTAGTTTTCCAGTGAATTCCTTTCCAGAAAAAAATAAAAATAAAATATCATTGTCAAATTTAGTCAAGAGTAGGGTTCAAAACTTCAAATGTCTCATGCCTTTTATGTTTCATTCATGCGTCACATCTTAATCTCCGTTTTGAAAGTCCAAACAATCGATCTGATCTCCATATTAAAATGTGATTGGAGACTAAATTTTATATTTATTTTGAATTTTTTTACTATTTTATTAGATAGGTACAAAATCACCATTTTTTGGATGGTCATAATTTTCTGAAAAACGGTGATTTTGTACCTATCTAAAAAATAGTAAAATAATTTAAAAAAATTATAAATTTGGTCTCCAAGCACATTTTAAAATAAAGATTGTGTTGAGCGATTCAGATTGACTTTTTGGACTTTAATAACGGAGATAAGAATGTTATGCACAAATGAGGCATTAAAGGCATGAGAAATGTGTTTCCAGACACGACTCTCCTTTTTGTTTTTTAGTTTGTATCCTCTGAGTTAACTCAAATTTTGAGTTAAGATCTGAACCGTCCAATTAAAATCCGCACAAATATTAAAGGACCCATGCATTACAAGCGTAGGCTGGATTCACTACAGCAGCACAACCTTTCTGCGACCGGCCAAATCGGTCGCAGAAGGGTATGGCGCTGGTCGCATAAGGGTTGGTCGCAGTTGCTCCGTCGCTGATGCTCTCCCCGCTGACGTCACCGGTCGCAGATGACCCTATAGCGACCGATGAGATCGGTCTCTGATGATATATGTTGACGTGGCAGAAAGACCATTAGAGACCGATTTGGCGGTCGCTGATGAGCCAATAATCGGTCGCAGAAGGGTAAGTTTTTTTTTTGGGGTGTTTGCTGTTATTTTTCTTTTCCCCAATTGGTACGAAATATATAAAACAAATATAACAACCGTTAAACTCATTCTGTTCATTTATATTTCCCCTGGCCCAATTGGTACAAAACGTACCAAACAATTCACAAGCACCAAGCAATTTAAAAGTAATTCACAAGCAATTTAATTGATATGTACCAAGCAATTCACAAAACGACATAAATATGAAATATCTAAAGTACTACATAAACATCGAATAACAAATAACGGATAATCCTACCTACGCAAAATTACTTAAAACCACTACAAATGGATAATCCTACATACACAAAAAATCACAAAAAATGAATTTTACCTATAACCGGCCCGACGAATCACTGGTCTGTCCTCCGACCTTTGCGGCGGCGGGATGTAAGCATTTCGGCCACGTGGAGGGTGCTTGGATCCACTGGATGATATATCATTCTCCTTCCCCTTTATGCTTGGCATACCTGCAATAAAGTTTGTAAAAAAATAACATTTTTTTTTCAATTGAACGTGCACATTGTGAGATTGGTTTGCAATTGAAGGAATGACACACATAGATTTTAAAAATAACTGATATATAACATTAATTTATCCTTTGCAATTGTACGAATTACAGAGCATGTTAAGCAAAGTACTCCAAAAGAACAAGCTTAATTATAACTATATATTAAGATACTAGTATCGTGCCCGTGCGTTGCAATGGGACATATTATAAAATTGAATAGAATATGAAGGGACCATTTCTTTACATTCACACAAAATTAAGAAAAAATATATTTAAATGGAAATAAAAGACACAAATGAAAATATATTTGAAACAAGAGATGGACTTAGCTACTCCATGGAGTAAAACGACTTTGTACTCCACGCCATATCTTCATTTTCAAAGTTCAAATAGTCGATTCGAACCTTCCAACATGTTCTTCATATTGAAATGTACTTGGAGACCAAATTTTACATTTTTTGGAATTTTTTTACTATTTATTAAGCCACTTTGAAAATCTGAAAATCCGGGTGAACAGTAAAAAACAGTAAAAATTTCTGGACCGCCGGATCAGTGATTTTCAAAGTGGCTTAATAAATAGTAAAAAAATTTCAAAAAATGTAAAATTTGGTCTCCAAGCACATATCAATATGGAGAACAACTTGAGCGGTTCGGATCGGTCGTTTGGATTTTTAAAATGGAAATAATGAGGCGTGGAGCACCAAGTCGTTTTACTCCATGGAGTAGCTAAGTCCAGCACTTGAAACAAAAGCTAATATGTAATTTTATTATTGCTATTAGTTTTACCATGTAAATTCTATATTTGCAAAATAA
Source organism: Carex kokanica (assembly GCA_025461125.1). Lineage (NCBI taxonomy): Eukaryota > Viridiplantae > Streptophyta > Magnoliopsida > Poales > Cyperaceae > Carex > Carex kokanica. Next base: position 720,632 of record JAJGRX010000673.1, read on the forward strand.
AAGAGAAACAACTTGAAAGTGTTTGAAAAATAAAACTAATTAAACATTTTGAATTATCGTTGTTGAGTTGGAACTTGAAAATTTTAATTTTTAAATAATTTGATCGTCTAGCTTGCAGCAGACTTGAGAACTTCAAAATTTCAACTTTTTTTACGGTTAATTTTTTTTTGCTCAACCGTAAAAGCAAATAAATTGCATAAATTTACTCTCAGACATAAATATCGATGGGTTCAAGATAACTTTCTAATTTAAAAAACTTGGAATCCTATAACTTTCTAATTAATGTTGATAGTACGTATCCGATAACTTTCTTTGGACGGAGCAGATAGTATGATTTGGAAAATTGTAATCCTATATCTTGTTTCCTTTTCAATGAAAGGACAGTTTGGTCCAAAAAAAAATTTCCCCTCACCTCAGATTTGCGCTAATTTGTTCTTAAAAACTTTTAAAATATTTTTAATTTTTATATGTACTCACTCTTTGATATGCGTAGCACTGTGATGGGGAAGCAAACTTACCAGGGAGAATCCAGTTGAAATTCAGGTCTAATAACTTCCTCACGCTATCTAACTGTAGGCTAATTGTACTCAATTCATGCAAAATGAGTTAAAAAACAAAGATCAAAACAATAGCATTTTAATACTTTCAACAAATGTAGGCCAGTCAGATGAATTATTTACTGATCCCTTACACGATTGTTGGTTGTAATTAAATAAGAACCATGTCGAGATCACCGGTTTCTCCTGTGTATAAAACCTTCATTGGTCTATAATACAAACACACTGAACCCTGCACAAAATAATTTAAGAACGAAATACAGTGAAACTTAAGTATTTGCATGTGTTGTATCTTTTGAGAAACACACTTAATTTCCTCCTGGTGTTATGAAAATTAGTCTTACTTTGGTATGGCCTGGTGTATGGACAAGCTCAAAGTCGGATCCAAGGTCAATGGACCATATGCAGCTTTTTCTCTACATCTTCAGTTCTATAATCCACTTGTTTCAATTGAATCAAATATTCATCATCTATTTCCTCAAATCAGAGAAAATTGTTCCATACCAAGTTGTATGGATTGTATTAAAAAGGCAGGTTGTAGCAGTGCCAATACCAAGAAGCGAATTAAGATCAAGTAAGAACAAAAATTGCCATCTTATGGTAGTACGATAAAGGAACGGTGTATGTACTTGTATCCAGTGGCGAAGCCACATTCACGCAGGGGTAGGCACTTGCCTACCCCTGGAATTTTTTTTTTTTTTTCGGACCAGGAAATTTTGGGCCTGAACAGGAAATTTTGGGCTTTTGCCTACCCCTGTTTTGAACTTTGCCTATCCCTGGCCCGGCCTTTTGCTACGCGGAGCTTAAACGAAAAAAAGATAACGCGGCCCTGCGAAGCAGAAACGCGAAGAAGAATTAACGCGGCCCTGCGCTACGCGAAGCAGAAACGCGAAGAAGAAACGGCCCTGCGCTACGCGAAGAAGAAACTGCGCGAAGAAGAAACGCGAAGCAGAAACCCGTCTGCGCCGCTGCGCGAAGAAGAAAAGGCGCCTTGCCGCCTTGCCGCCTTGCCGCCTTGCATACCCCTGCTCCGCTTCGCCACTGATTTCAGGTTTAATTCAATTTCTTCGCCACTGTTTGGTACCGATTCAGTACAGCAGTACTGGTACCGAACTACCGCCTTGAATTGAGAGTATAGTTGATTCAGTACAGCAGTACAGCAAAGGGCCGGGCCAGGGATTGTTTGGTACCAATTCAGTACAGCAGTACTGTTTGGTACCGATTCAGTACAGCAGTACTGATTCAGTACAGCAGTACAGCAGTACTGGTACCGAGCTACAGCAGTACTGGTACCGAACTACTGTTTGGTACCGATTCAATTGAGAGTATAGTTGATCTGTTTAATCTAAGGGCTGTTTGATCTGTTAAATTGAGAGTATATTGCTTTGTTCAGGTTCAGTAGTGTGATCTTTGCAATCTGTTTAATCTGTTTAATCTAAGGGCTGTGTACTGATTCAGTAGTCTAAATTTAGGCAATAAAGTTAGGCAAATAAGTTAAGCTCTAAGTTTGATTGAATTGCAATAAAGTTAGGCAATAAAGTTAGGGTCTGATCTTTGCAATAAAGTTAGGCTCCAATAATTGAGTAAATTTAGCTTCAATAATTGGGTTAGGGTCTGATCTTGTTGATTGAATTGTTTGAATTGTCTAATTTTTTTTTAAAATTTGTTAATAGAGAATGAATAGATACTACAAGACAGAACCTAAATTTCCAATAGATTCATCTTCACAAGGATCACAACAAATAGGGTCTAGCTTAGGCCCTAATCATTCTTCTTCCTCACAAGGATCACAGCAAATAGGATCTAGCTTAGGCCCTATTCGTTCTTCATCTTCACAAGAACCTCCTTACGATCCCGCTTCAAGGCCACCTATATCTCAATATCCACCAAATGAGAAGGATAATATACGTAGATATTATCTTGGCAAAGGGCCATGTCAACCAAACAATCACGATTTTCCCCAAAGAAACATAAGTGGTACTTTAAGAAGGTTTAACAACTCTTGGTTTGGTCAATACCCCAATTGGTTGGAGTATAGCATTGCTAAAGATGCGGCATTCTGTCTTTGTTGCTATCTATTTAGACCAGAAAATCTTGGATCAGGTGGAGGAACGAAGTTTGTAGGAGAGGGCTATCGAAATTGGAAATGTAAGAAAGGGTTTGATGAACATGTCGGTGATGTAAATAGTGAGCACAATCAGGCTCAAATGAAGTGTATGGATTTGATGAGTGAAAGACGGAGCATCCAAACTCTCATTCAGAGACAAAGTGTTAGTGAAGGGATGGATTATCGAGTGCAGTTAAAAACCTCTATAGGTGTTGTTCGATTTCTCGCAAAACAAGGTTTGGCATTCCGCGGACATGATGAGACTGAAAGCTCTAACCGTAAAGGTAACTATCTTCATCTTTTGAGGTATACAGGAGATCTAAACCCACAAATTGATAAGGTGATTCTGGAAAAAGCTCCCAAAAACCGAAAGTTGACATCAGCCGATACCCAAAAGGAGATAGTCAATTCTGCCGCAGAGGAGACGATATTGGAGATACTTGCAGAGCTGGGTAATGAATTGTTTTCTGTCTTGATAGATGAGTCGAGAGATGTTTCAGTCAAAGAGCAAATGGCAATTATGATTCGGTTTGTAAACAAAAAAGGTTTCGTTGTTGAACGATTTCTTGGTATCGTTCATGTTCCCGATACTAGAGCATTGTCTTTGAAGGAGGCACTAGAGGGGTTATTTGTTAAGCATGGTCTGTGTTTGTCTAGATTGCGTGGTCAAGGTTACGATGGAGCTAGTAATATGAGCGGGGAGTTCAATGGTCTCAAAACATTGATCATGAAGGAGAACGGGTCCGCTTACTACGTGCATTGTTGGGCTCATCAACTTCAACTAACTCTCGTTCATGTTGTCAAGAATCATCACAAGATTGGCTTGTTTTTTCAAATGATTTCTCAGGTTGGCTCATCAACTTCAACTAAATCTCGTTTATGCCAACAGTCAAATTCAACTTTAACAGTTTAACTAAGTCTCCTTTTATATTTCTCAGGTTGTCAATGTTGCGAGTGCATCTTGTAAAAGGCGTGATCAATTACGTGAGAAGCAACGAATTGAACTTGTGGAAGGTATTTCAAATGAGGAGATTCAAACCGGAAGTGGTTTGAACCAAGAAATGGGTCTTGCACGTCCATGTAATACTCGATGGAGTTCTCATTTCAAGACCTTAAATGGTGTGATTGCACTATTTTCAGCCACGATAGGTGTACTTGAGGAAATAGAAAAGGAGGCGGCGATTCTAGAACAACGAATTGAGGCGACTGGTATTTTATTTCATATCCAATCTTTTGATTTTGTTTTCAATTGTCATCTCATGAGAACTTCATTACTCATCACGCATGATCTATCGCAAGCCTTGCAACGAAAAGAGCAAGATATGGTGAATGCTATGCGCTTGGTGAATTTTGCTAAAGAACGCTTGCAAAATATGCGGGATAGTGGTTGGGAATCATTATTCAAAGAAGTGTGTCTATTTTGTGTGAAACATGATATAGACATTCCAAATATGGAGGATAGGTATGCTGGTAAGCCAAAGAGACAAGCAACAAACACAACTAATTTGCATTATTACCGTGTTGAACTGTTTTACACGGTTATTGATATGCAATTGCAGGAGCTTAATGACAGATTCACAGAAACTAGTACCGAGCTACTTATTTGTATGTCATGCTTAGACCCGAGTAACTCTTTTTCATCATTTAATAAAGATAGGTTGGTTCAATTAGCTCGATTCTATCCCTCTGATTTCAACCAATATGAACTTGCTGTCCTAGATGGTCAATTGGAGAATTATCGCATGGATATGCGAAGTGATGATGATTTTTTAGAGTTAAAGGGCATAGTTGAACTTTCTCAAAAAATGGTGGAAAAGAGGAAGCACATAATTTATCCGTTAGTTTACAAATTAGTGAAATTAGCATTGATATTGCCGGTGGCTACGGCTAGTGTTGAAAGGGTATTTTCGGCGATGAATTATGTGAAAAACCGAGTAAGGAATTCAATGGGAGATCAATTCTTGAATGATTGTTTGGTCACTTATATTGAGAATGAGTTGTTTGATAAGGTAGATGATGAACGAATTATGCAACGATTTCAAAATATGAAGAACCGTAGAACAATGCTTCCTCCATTGACTTGATTTTGTAGTATTAATATATTTCTTGTTTTTTGATATGTAAAAGAATATTTGTTATAAACTTTTGACTTAGTTGAAACCTTTGATGTTCAATTATATTATTTTGACTTCTTGTTTATTTTAATTGATGAACCCGAACCGTTATTTTTTTCGAACCCGAATCCAATTTTTGCCTACCCCTGGCTCAAATCCTAGCTTCGCCACTGCTTGTATCTCCTACATACATAATCCTCTCACATTTAAACCGCCTGGCCCACTTATCATGCTCTGCTATATCATCCCTGATATATTAAATTTGGTCCGGTCATACTTAATTTTAAATTTCAGTTATTAGGAAAATTGTCCAAATATCACAATTAGTTTCCTTATTTGATCATACTTGAGTAAGGAAGGGATGATAGGAATATATATGTTTCTATTCAAAGGCTGGTAGGCACTCATTCAATAACCAAGTGCGCTTACAGTAGTTTTCTACCTCAATTTGCAATGGGAAAAAAAGAAGTAAAGAAAAAGTACTCGAGGCCCTTTGTACCAGGAAAACTTATACACCCACCCTCAATTTTTATAATTTACATGGAATCCCTTTTGGAAGGAATAATTTACATGTAAGCCCTTTGCAGTTGTACCAGGGACCCTTTGTACCAGAAAACCTGATACACCCACCCCTAAATTTACAATTTACATAGAAGCCCTTAGGAAGGAAGAATTTACATAGTTGTAGCAGGGAGAATTTCTCTATATATTCATGATCAAAATTCACAAAAGATGATTATATAAGAAGTATATGGCACAATCTAATGATAAATGAGGCTTTTCATAGTTCACATCAGGCTTGATGTGGTAACAGTAATGTATTAAAAAAAGAAGATGAAGATGTTCTAAATTTACAACGGTTGTACAAGGTAACAGAAAATATTATGGTCTGAAATTCAACATTTAATAATTCAAGCCCAACAAAGATCGAACCTGAAAGGTGCAACAACACAGTCTAAGAAAATTAACCCGATTTTCTGACAACCACAATGCATGCTGGCATAATATTGCATACATTGATCAATTAATTTTCTGATACTATTACAAATTCAATTATCTTCTTGAACCAGTTCCATATATGCACTATGCTCAACATATAACCTCTCCATAAGGGCCTTTAATATGCGTACCACTTTATTCAACATATAACCCTCTTCAACTTAATTCTTAATTATAGCAGTTACAACTTCAATTATCAATTTGTATGCTCAGAAACATCTATTCAAAACAAATATTTTTTAACAGGTCTGTCTTTTCATTCAATCAGTTTTGACTAACCTTGGAATTGAACGGATTCAATTGGAATGATGCAGTTTCTTGTGCTTCGAATCCCTGTAAAAGAAATAAAATAAACAATTACGTACAAGGACAAATAAAGCCACGTAATAAGGAAATTGGTAGCAATCGAAAAAGATGAAATTTATTTATCAGACTTTAGAGATTTTCTTCAAATTTCAAATCCAAATGAATCAGAAAATATACTGTTAAATTGCATCTAAATTTCACAAATACCTTTTGGACATTATACATCACAATTTCGCAGAGGAGGGGAGGATCACGGAAACGGGGAGGAGAGGAGAGGAAGAGAGAGAGCAAACTAACAACTGTTGGGGAGTGAGAATTTTTCCATTCTGCGGATTTGTACAGAAACAAACAAGGAGATAACTCCATTTAAGGAAAAAATTTATGGATTTCCACTATGCTTAATTGAAGAAGGAGAATAAGGAAATATATTTTTATTGTCTGCACAATTCAGTGTAGGAGGAATAAGGAAACATATTCACGCAGAAATTTTTTTCTAAAAAACTGAGTTGGCTTAAATTTAATTGTAACATTTAGTATGGCTATATATGCGGTGAGTCTTATTTTAACTAAATTTAAACTTCTACGCATAAAACAAATATATTTAATCAAAACAAAACAAATTATGTGATTGGAGGGCTGAGATTAAATCCAAAATTTCATCTTTCAATCATAGCCGTTGGCAGATCGGACACCCAACGTGCTTAATAATGGAATGGAGATGTGCAATCCAATCCAAATCCAATTATTTTCGGTCAGAGCCTGAATAAAGATCATTTTACTCTTCTTTTAGATTTCCATTTTTCTGAACCAATCTCCTAGGCTAATCCCAAAGTTCCAATCGAATTAACTTATTTTTCACAAGACCAAAGTCCAATTTTATTTTCCTTTTTCTTATACATTTCCCAGCCGAGTTCTAATGCTCTCTATTTTGCTATCTAACTCCTCTAACAAGGGTATATTACATATAAATGACAATTTTACAAATTACCACCCTCTTTCTTTCTATTCTTACAAATTGATCCCTAAACCAAAACAGGGAACCTACTGGTACTGATCGGTACAGGGTCAGACAGCATCTCAGTATCACAAAATCATAAAACAATGGTTCAATGTTATTTGAAATTGGTACCAGGTTCGAGTTCAACCCATACTCACATCTTCACCCATATCCGATACCAACTGTTACAAGTAGAACAAGGAAGAGTGTTTAACCTTTCTACATCCTTTACAATTACACTTCTATTGTTCTAAGAAATCAGCTTGGCCATTAATGGCAGATTTGAGCAAGATACGAAAAGCAAGATAAAGATGGAGAAAAATACCACAAGAACTGAATTTCTGGCTTGAAGCATTCCTTACGATAACCTTTCTCAAGAACTCATGTGTCGGGCAGCGGGGTCGGGCGGCGAGGCAGAGAGAGTTGGCGCGGCGGGGGTCGGGCGGCAGTGGGTCGGCGGCAGCGGAACGGGGTCGGCCTGGGGGCAGCCTGATCAGCGGGGTCAGGGTCAGCGGAGCGGGGGCGGAGGAGTCGGGCGAGTCGGGGGCGGCCTGCTTTTTTTTGTTTGGCTAAACCTAAAACGCTGCGGGAGGAGACAGAGAAAGAAGAAAATCGCGCGGGGATTTTTTTAGGAGGCACCCTTCTGCGACCGGGCCGTATCGGTCGCTGAAGGCTGTGGCGCCGGTCGCTGAAGGGTTTCGTCTCCGATGCATTTAATTTTTTTTTTGTTTTCTGGGGGGTCTTTAGTGACCGGCGATAGAACCAGTTGCTGAAGACTTGGTTTTGCTGTAGTGATTGGCTTGAATTATGATCATACGGTCCGAAAATTAACACAAATGGTACAGTAATGCAAAGGATGCGGATTCCTTTTTTTGTATGCATTTAATTTTTGCAATTTGAAGAGAAGGACAATTTTGGCATTCTTTTTAAATTAATATTAATCTAACTTGAAATTAATTAAGTTGAAAATTGTGGATATTATATAAAAAACCGTTATTTAAATGGGCGAATTTTTAAATTTTTATTGGAAGATATCTAAACTAGAATATAAATGGGAAACGCCATTGTCATTTTTTATGAATCTCATATATATAGTAATAGCGCTGAATGATAAACTAATCATATTTAATTTTTTTTGAAAAAAATCATAGTCGAACAGATTCATAAGAATGGGCGTAAAACATTTGTCCACCTGTTTTAATTTCCACCTAATTAACTATATACCCACAAAAAAATAATATTAAAATGCAAAGATTAATTGAATGAGTCTGTGATACTAAGCATAGCATCGGATGGATGATCGTGTATTAATTATGGCTTCCAATCTTGAGTTGTGAGATTTAAATTGTCTATTAAATATATCAATATCTAATAGAAAACTAAATTATATAAATATTTTTATAAAATCTATTACTATTTCGTTGATTAAAATAAATTCAATTAGGATAAAATCAAATTAACGGAACACATCTAATTATCTAAATTTCTAAAAAGGATCAGCTAGCTCAATTTGTAGAATCATATCTCAACGGAATGAATTCGCATCATCCTCTAAGATATCTCATATTTTGCATGACATTTTGAAAAATCTCAACCGTTGAAATACGTTCTGCATGAATCTTAACGCTTAAATAATACTGACCCCTGCACCACCCTGAATAGACACTGGACATGTCGGTCACGCAAAATATGAGATATCTCAGAGGAAGCGCACTCCAAGGAAATGATGTTAATTGTTCTTTATAGCATAGCGCAACAATATTAAAAATCCATTTTAGCGGTAAATTTAATGGAATAAAACAAATTTTCTACCAACACGATCCATTCATCTATTCATGATATGAGTTGTGTATTCGATCTCAAAATTCAAATATTCTCCATACTATAATTATAACTATCCAAATTATGAATGGATGGATGAATAAACCATAATTTTCTTGCCCACATGTAGACGAAGATTTGGTTCCAAATTTAATTTCTTCATTCAGATGTGGAATTAACCGGATCGCATATATACAAATTACCAATGTTATCAGAACCGGATCGGACATTGACTCGGTAAAACTTCGGGCCAATGGTTTACTGGTCGGACCGGTGGATCAATCGGTTCAACCGCTAGTTTTTTAAAACAGTTGTGTATGATATTGAATTCTTATCTCTTATCTTATTGCAATGTTAAGTACAATAATGTCATGTGCATAGAACTTAATTTTAACAAAATTCATTACAAAAATAATCCAAATTATAATATTTATATTTTTTCTCTAAATTAGATTGGTGTACACCAGTTGTTTTTTTTAATTACTATATAAATCATCAAAAGAACAATTTTTAAAATTATTTTTATTTAGATTGTCATTTTATATCAGATCCTGATTTCTTTCTCAAAAAAAAAAAAAAAAGCAGAAAAGAAATATACAGTAGAATAATAATTGACATATATAGAAACCATGTACATTTGATTTCTTTAATATGTTCATAATAGATAACAAAATTGTTTACATATTTTATAGTTGATATAAACTTTTTTGTAATGGATTATTGTAGCATGTTAATTAGTACATATGATAAAAGTTAGATTTATTGGAATTTTTGGATGTTCAACTTTTGCTAATATATTTTTTAAATTATATATTCCATCAGATATAAACGTTTTGGAAAACAAGTATAATTCGTCCGAAATACATATAAAAGGTACAAATTCACTATAAAAGTTTGTCACTATCCGCGAGGGTAAAAGTATTTTTTGCCGACGGTATCTTCGCGGATACTCCTGTCGGTAATACCGATACACTAAAAAATAGCACGTTTCTATTGGTGTACCCTAAAAAATACTCACTTTTTACCCTTGTAGATATTAGTCTCTTTCTTCCAAAGTTTACAAAAAAAAAAATATAATGATGAATTTGAAGAGAAAATAAAATATTTAATGATAACTCTTATTGTTTTATGCAAATGATGACTCTTATTAGAGTATGGAAAATCGCAAATAAGAAATCCAATTGAAAGATCTTAATTTTATAAATATTTAAAAGTTAGACGACCAAATCTTATTAGAGTATGGAAAATCGCAAATACGAAATCCGATTGAAAGATCTTAATTTTATAAATATTTAAAAGTTAGACGACCAAATCTTATTAGAGTATTGTTTTACTTGATTTTGATCCCACTTATTTTACTCTGTTGATTTGGCCATGAAGTTCATTATATCTTCTCTAACTGTTAAATTCAAAGTTCAGGTTCAAGACTTTCAATTGGCAAGGCTCTACTTCTTCTTTTTCTTTTGTAATTTTAGACCTTACTTATTGGTTCATGTGCTTGTATATTTATCTTCATTTGGTTTTCTTTTTCTTTCCCCATCTTGATGTAATTAATTATCCCTTCTGTTTGTTAATGAATTATTAGACTAGGCAAATTGCATACTCTTCAAAAAAGACTATAAATGGAGTTATTAAATTTATTTGACAACATTGCCATATGAAAACAGCTTGCAACAAAAATCAGTTTGATTGGGCCTTCAAATCGAGGAGCCTTTTCACAATCATGAGTTAATTAAGGTTAATATGATTTTCATACTTCTTATCACACTTTACATACAGCTTAAAACGCTATCAGAACTCATATCATACATATATATATATAACATGTAGTATAAATGCAGCAACTATATACAAATAAAAGTGCCTATAAAAGTACAACGCACTATGTTGTTTAGGTGTTCATGTCCAAAGGAGGCATATTTAAATCAATACTAGCCTCACGGCTCCAGTCATGCAACAACTGCTCGGTTACTACCGCAGGAGTTCGGTGCAGACGTTTGTGTCCGCCCAATGCCTGACCTAACATGAACTCCTTTCCACACAAGTTACATAGATGCCTCTTTCGCTCCTTAAATTTCGTTGTGATTACCATGCCGAGCCCATCAAACTGAATTTTCGGCCTGAGGTGGCTCGTCATGTGTCCCCCGAGGGCTTGGAATGATGGAAATTGGCGATCGCATGTTTTGCATTCAAATACTCCTGGAATTTTTGTCTTCCTTCTTCTTTTGATTTTATTGTTTTGTTCAGGGAGTGCTAGTGAGAGTATTAGATTTGCTTCTTCCCTTACTTGTGTGTGATTATCTCTTGTATGTTTGTTGGATGCTCCCATTGAGTGTGGTTTGTTTGGAGGTATACATATGCATGCATGTTACAACTTACAAGGATCTTATATATATATATATATTAGGGTGCGATAGATATACATCTTCCGGGGCAAGAAACCAAGCAACTTCTTGGTTACTTCAAGAAAATAACATATTAATTATAGAACATTATCTATGTAAAATACTTATTATATTATGAATCTGTGCCAGATTTCTATGGGTGGGGTTTTCTTTAAAGAGTTTTGAATAAAGTCTTATTTAAAGTTGAATCTTAAATGTCTAATTCACATCAAAATTTGTACAGATGGTTTAGATTCACAGAGTTATTTAAATTTATTAAGTTTTATTTATTGGCACAAATTTAAATACGTACAGATGGGACGGTTTAAGTCCAAAATCCTTTGGACAAAATTCAATTCCGATTTTTATATATAGAAAATGAATTGACTAGGTAATTGAGAATTAAGGAGTCTGCTGACGAGTGGGACCCATTGCTGCATGATTTGCTTAATGAGATGACAAAAAACACTAGTTAGTTTTTCACAGAATTTGTGCAGTTGGTACCTGGAGGTGGAGGTCAAGGTCAAGGTCAACAAAAGAGTCTCCGCGTGGATAAGGACATATATATATATATATATATATATATAGTGCTGGGCTTAGCTACTTCATGGAATAATAAAATGAAGATATGGCGTGGAGTACAAAGTCGTTTTACTCCATGAAGTAGCTAAGTCCATCTCATATATATATATGTTCATCTAGCAGGTACGAAGTTTCCCAAAAGCTAGCTAGGCCACTGATGCTGTTACTTGAAAGAGAAATTGGGAACAGCTAGCGTACCTGATTCCTATTATAAAATCTTTATGCATCCTGTCTGGGAAGTGCATGGGATGTGACTTGTGAGCTTCAATTCTCTCCTTCATAAACAACCTAATGGGTTACATTGGAATTTACCTCTGGGAAGTGGGATTTTTCTTAAGCATCACCATATTTTATCTACATTATTACATAAAAATAAATTAAGTATTAGGTTTTGGTGACCCCATTTAGTTGTAGACTTGTGTTTCTTGATGGGATCATTGTACCGATCGATCAACTTTAAAATCATGCTTGAATAAAGTTGTTTATTTCTTAAATTATTCCCTTCATTCGTTGATTTTATTGGTTTACTTTTTTTACTCTTCCTTTGGAATGACAATCATATATAAAAAGACAACTAGTGATACTGCACATTGCACTATTCTGTCCCCATCATAATCTATACGAAGAATATAAAACCAATATATGTTAATATTTTAAATTCTTGATTGAAGCAGCTTAGAATAATCGAATTCCATGCATCTCAATATAATAAAAAAAAATCAAAACGGCTTGCTCTTCATTTTTCAATTCTTATACAAAAACAGTATTACAATAGAAGATTCTGACGGCGTAGTTCTAACTAAAATCTAGCCAATCATTCATTCTTAAAAATTAAATAGACACACAAAACATTGTGATTTCGACATTTGTAGGGTTTCTTTTTCAACAAAAAATAAAATCATTTTCGAAGTTTCTATTATTTCTTCCATGTGGGGGTGTTGCAATGTTTCAAAATTTTGAATTTGCAGAAGTCTGAAATTTTTTCACTATTTCTTCCATGTAACTTTAGTGCCTTAAGCCCCCGAAATTTATTTAGTTACCACAGCATAAAATCAAAATTAAATAATTACCATCCGGCCCAAGCTTTTTCCAATCCTACCACCCACGCGGACCCAGTTCGCGCACCAAAATGGGTTGGTGCGCGGACTGAGTTGGCGCACCAACTGGTGCGCAGACTGGGTTAGAGCACCAACTGTTCCAAAATTTTTACTGTTCTTTAGTGCGTTTCACCCCGTTTGAGCACCAATTTTGGTATGCCAACCTAGTCCGCGCACCACCCCGATTTGATGCGCGAACTGGGTCCACGTGGGAAGTAGGATTAGAAATAGATTGGACCGGGTGGTAATCATTTAATTTATATTTTTTTCTGCGGTAACTAAAAAATTTCGGCTTAAGCCCTTAACCCACTGATGAATAAAAATAGCTAGTATTCACTAGGATCATTTTTTTTGTTTTACCCTGGAGCACCTCTTGTTTAGGAACAAACAACTGAAGCCCATAATATTCTCAAATGAATTACAAAACATAACTGGTCAGCTCAATGAGCAGGTATTAGAATATTTCAGAGATATATACAACCATAAAATTACCACGACATAATTGATAGATAATCTGATGAGGAAGTATACAAAAACTATGTTCACTCATTGTTTTAACGGATGATTGAGTCCGAATTTACCACAAGTTAGATCAACTTGTTCAATTTCGGCCCAATTGGATCTTTGAACCAAAAGAGAATTAAAATACACCATGGACAATATAATCAAATATATAAAAACAATATTTCCAACGCACCAATTGAATTGCAACACAACATCTATAGAATTCACAAGGATAACAAATATTACTTGGGAACAGATATGATATTTAATTCTTCAATTGTAAAGTTGACAAATTTGTCTAAAAAAATTCCTAGGAATGAAACTTGACAAGAACCCAAAATTTACATATAGTATTTAAGGAAAAGCGGGAGGAATTTAATCTGAACTCCAACAACTCCACATGATAGCAAAAAAGGAAACGGAAGGAAAGTACCAGTAAAAAATGTATGGTCTAGTCATCAATTGCAAAAAAATCTTTGACCCAGATGTCTCTAAACTTACTTGAGAAGAGATCTTGCAAAGTGCTCTCTTGCAACAGAGAAGGCCTGAGAAAGAGTCTACAAATTAATAATTCAAGCAAAGTATTAGATTAGAAAATTTATTATGTAAAAATTGAACTTAAAACAGTACCAAAATATGGATGGAAATTAAGGATTTTTAAAATGGCCTGAGATAGAGCCGGCCAGTGTTTGAAATTGCGAAAATGAGTGGGCTGAGTGAAAAGAAATAGCATGTCTGCTCAGTCTAGCTTTTATTCCTCAGAGTGAACGAATGCTTGGCCATAGCCTTCTAAATCTCCTGGAAGCTGAGCCACTTCTTCCCTCTCTTGTAAAGGAAGACTAAAGAATCCTTTTATGTTATCCTTCATTTCCTCTATCACCTTCTCTGCTACCCCATGATTCACTAGCTGTTTGATTCACACAGGGACAAACTAAATTAATTATATAAACATTGTTTGTAACTTTTTATCCAAGAGCCAAAATTGGCCTGATCTACTAATATAATTTGGATAATTAAAAATAAATTATTGATGTTCATTCCGATAAAATATATTTTGTTACACTGATAACATCTAAATATAATTATTCAATATAATACAATTATTACAATTATTACAAATTTAAAGGGGCATTAGTATTTAGAAGAAGCGAATATGAATACAATTATTACTCAGTGAAATAAGGGAGGGGAATGATGGCTATTTAGTACTTGGGAGAAATGCACCAGCGGAATATCAGTATGAGTTTGATTTACTAGTAATGGAAAAGAAAAAAAAAATGGTGATCTGGAGCTCAAGAGACGAGAGTATTAGGCCCAAAAGGAAAACGTAAAGAAGACACATGCATTTATATACTAGAACATTTTCTCCAAATCATAGTTTCTCAATTAACTTGGCCCATATAGCTGGCCCAGACAGCAACCTAAAACCGGTTTAATATTCAAAAATGGACCAGCTAGCCCATTTAACCGGTTTATGTTAAATAATAAATGTACACCAATTATCCGGACCGGATATAAAATTGGATAATATTTGATCCGTGTGTATTATTTAGTTCTTCCATTTTTTTATGTAACATTTAAAAATAGGGGGAATTTCACGTATACCCCTCAAAAACTTCATAATTATGTATTTCCCCCTCTAAATTTTGAAATTACATATTCCCCCTTTAAACTTCAAAAACTCACAAATGTATCCATTTTATTGTCTTCTATTTAAAACTCATTCTAAATTTATAAAATACTCATTTTAGCCTTTATTAAAAGCTTAAAATGGCTATCATACTCAAATTTGAATTTGAAGGGTTCCCCTACTGTCCGATCTGCACGCATTGCATTAATATTTGTGCGCATCGCTTCAATATCCGTGCGTGTTCGCTTCAAGATTCGTACTGATCTAGCATGCACGGATCTTCTCCAATATTTTACGTTTGGATCACCCTAAGAACAGAGCTATTCCTAAGGTTCGCACTATTTTTGCTAACCCATCCAAATGATGGAATAGCGCTAACTCCAAGTTAGCGCTATTCTTGCTGTTCCCGGGATTGCATCCAAACGTAAAAGAAGCAAGTTGACTCAAAATTGAGTCAAAGGTCCGGTTTTTTTTTTTTCAATTGGTGCAGCTGAGAATAAACTACCAAATACACTCTCATACACCTACCGAAGGGAATCAAAATTATTTTAAATGTAACGCAAGCATCCAGGCACAGGGAACATCTAGTTTAGTAAAACAGAGGATTTAAAAAATTTAAATGCTTAACCCTGAGGGATTTTGAATTTGCATCCTTTGAGATATCTCAAAGTTTGAGTTGATCTGAGGAAAATCCAGACGTTCAAATGCGATCTGAACGAATTTTAAAGCACAATAATACTGACCCCATGCATTTCGAATAGGCACAAAAAGAATTTGGTTCAGCTTTAGATAAACTATTTTGAGATATCTTAAGAGGATACATCAAAACTGCAACATAATTACAATAAAACCAATGATTAGCCTAATTTCTTTCTTTTTCAAAATGTGGCTTGTTTCCAAATAATCAAAATCTATTATTTTTCCTCATGACGTATGAAAAATAAATAACAATTAAATTTTTGTCAAAAGAACTACTCTGTTAGTATTTTATCCATAAAATTTGATATCCTGAATCAATGTATTTTTTTTTTTTTTTTTTGGGAAAATACTTGTACAATTAATGTGAATTTCATATCCTGAATTAATGTTTGTTTGGATAATACGTGTAAGATTAATGCAAACTTGATATCCTGAATTATTGATTTAGGAGTATCCATTGTGGAGAGGATTGACCTGGTCAAAGGAACGAAAGAGGAAAAAGGAAAAGAAATTGGGCCAGTTCTGTCGCCATTGGGCCGAGTTAAAATGAGAAATAATGAAGAGGATCGTTCGCCACTTGTCAGGTGCAATGATGTGGGACCTGAAATCAGCAACAGAGAGAGAAATGCAGGGGGCAGGGCGGTCAGGCGCGGTCAGGATTCATATAAAATCTGAAGCCCTACGACTGGGGTCCGCATTTAATAACCTACCCGCGACCATTGAAGGCATCGAGTCACTGAGAGATGGGCCCCGAATCGCCTGAACAGGAGAAGATACGCAGGGAGCAACTGGAGAGCATCTGGCGCGTTCTGTAGCAGATCCGTTGGGACAGATCTGTTGTGCCGCTATTGATTAGGAATATTTAGATAACCATTTTGAATGATTTTTGTTTCTCTAGTTTCGTCAGCATATAGGGAATCTATGTGTGGACAATTCAATCAATTAATAAGTAATTTTGCTGTTTTACCTCTGACTTAGCGTTTTGCTATTGTTGTATCTGCGTTCCTGATTAATCAAAATTGATTCGATTCTTGAGTTGTTTGTACAATTTGCGTATTGCTAAGTGAAATTAAAATTAGGTTGTTGTGTTGTTGTCGCTGGATTATATCAACAAATTATTATATTTCACTTCTAATTTTTCTTGTTTTCAGTATTTTTCTTTTCTCAAAATCCTCAAAATTACTCAATAGTTCCAAAAATTCTAAGATTGCCACAAAATTGAAATTGGGTTCATAACAAACACACTATGTTTGGTGACTATTAATCGCTAGTTGTTCACTTTGTGAGGTCATAATTTGTTTTAGTTAACTTCAGATTCACCAACTTGATATAACGTCATGTTCTTCTTACCTTATCAAAATTTGTAGTGCATCCCCACTTTAGCAATTTTGCACTTGTATCCTTTGAAGTTTTGAACTCGATACAGGCACACTGTATCTTTTAGTCCTTTTACTTGATCCTATCTTAATATATTCATTAATGAAAGAGATATCAGTTCCGTTGAAATAAAGACTGGTACCAGTTAAGAATCACCAAAGATATCTCCTAAAATAACTCAAAAATTCAGAATGCAGTGACTAAAGAGAAAACTAATAGATCTGTAAACTAATAGAAATTGTCATGTCACTAAATAAATTGGTCTCAAGAACTGAAAAATGATAAATTGGTGTCAACAAATAAATAAATTGTATCATAGTAAAGCTAAATTCAAACTAAATACATTTCATTAACAGACTCAAAGATTGGAGGATTCGTCACACATAACTGGTAGCTCACCTATACCAGTAGAGGGTCCATCAAGCTAAAATTGAGTTTGTGATTCAGGTGGTACACCATTTGTACCAGTAAGAATCTTGAAAAGCTCCCTGAACAGGTACTGTGCTTTTAAGAGTCATAGTTCATTCCTCCTTCAGCTTAATTAAACTAAATTCTGGTTCTGGACTAACATCCATAGTCCTTGAGACCTTGAGCAAGAAATATAAAGCAATTATGCAGGGAGAATAATATCATTGTCGACAATGCAATATATTCATTTCTGGACTACAACAGCGTCGAAGATTTAATCTAGTTCTTCAAGATTTAAAAAAAAAATTAGGAAACAGATTTGCACTAACTGGTAATTTAAGTTGCAAAACTTAAAGTGAACAGTTTTGTAGTTCTCCTGCAAATCAAATAAACATTTATATGGCCAAGATATCCAATTAAGGACAAATCTGTAATAAGAAAGGATTACCATAAAAAAATCCAATGAACCTTAAATGCCCTCCACAACCTTAAATTAGTAAACCAGGGTACAATAACTGAACCTGGTACACTGACATGTTCCACTACTGAAAAAAAATGAAACATAAAAGATCAGATCAAAAGCAATTAATCTAGTGAAAACAGGTTCTTTAACAAACAAGTTGCACAACCTTATGTCAATTAGAGCTGTGCTTGAATTAAACCTTAATCCCTTCACTTTGACAGTTTTGCACATTGGCCCTTTTACTTGATCCTATCTTAATATATTCATGAATGAAACAGATATCAGTCTAGTTGAAATACCACTTGGAACTAAGTGAAATTAAAAAAAATTGTACGGTTGACTGTATACTAAAATCTGGGGTATTGTCAGAATAAATTTAATTAAGAATCACTGAAGATGTCTTTATAAATTACTATAAATTCAAAATGCAATGACCGGTACAACGTCAAAATGACTAAAAATTGAAAGGTCTAAATGTTGGAGACAATTGCAGAAGTGTTCAAGAAATAATTTTGTCGAACACTTTGTGGACATACGCCAATATCTGTCCAATTGGAGAAAAATGGAACACACACAAAGAAGCCAACCACAACAAGCAATCAAGCACAAAAAATAAAGAAAGACAAAAAAAATCAAGCAATCAAGCACAAAGAGAGACAAGATTTTACGTGGAAACCCTTGCGGGAGAAAACCACGGGAGCACGGCACAAAATCACTATATCATGGAGTCTTTACAATACAATAAGATAATATAGCCAATCATAGTCTCTCACGCTATCTTACAATATCATACAATAATTTGAGATTGCCTGGTGTATTTTGGTGGGATTAAAACAAGAGAGCAAACCCTTAAAAAGCTTGCAAAAGAGGCTTCTTTCTTCTAACAGAGAGACATGGCTTCCATCCTTTTCTCACTTAAATCTCCTTTTCTATTCAAAATTGTTATTTCCGTGAAAAAGCTAATGGTCTCAAGCCCATTTCTTTTGGCATCACAATATTCAACACTGAAACCTGAATAAATTGTCATGTCAAATAAATTTGTTCTGAGCAACTGAAAAATGATAGAGCATATCAATTCATGTAATATGATTTAACCATCTTAGATTTCCTTAATCAAGTGCCAGATAATTTTGCTGAAACATAAATTGGTTTGCTCAATAAATTTAAAAAAAAAAAAGCCTAGTAAACTTATACAACACCAAAAAATTAAGCTAAATTCGAATTAAATACATTTAGTTAACAGCCTCAAAGATTGGAGGAGTCATCACAAAAAACTGATAGCTCACCTATATCTACCAAATTTTTTTACCAAAGTCCAAAATTATTAAACCAGGGTATGGTAACTCAAGCTTGTACACAAACATGTACCACTACTGACTACTGAACAAAAAAAAAAAAGAAAGACCCGATCAAAAGCACTTAATTTAACAAAAACCCTCAATTGAACAAACCAATTGCACAAACTTATGCCAGTTAGAGTGGTGCTTGAATTAAACGTGAGGCCCTCCACTTTCGAATATTTTCTCATTGGCCCTTTGAAATTGGAAGTACTATTTTTTATTTGCAAGAAACTCAACTCAAATGCTATCTAAATTGAGTAAAAAGAGCAACTAGATGTTACGTTATTGAGTTGTACCCAGAAGAAACTCAACTCAAATGCTATCTAAATTGAATAAAAAGAGCAACTAGATGTTGCGTTATTGAGTTGTACCCAGAAGAAACTTCAAATTTTCCATTTGCAACTTAAATATTGCGACTGTATTTAACTATGTTGTGAGAACCTTTTGGTTTCACATTTGAGCATCCAATAACACTCCTCTTGTCTTGGTTTGGGACCGGTTACATCATTTAGATATAGGTGGAGTTAATTTGAAAATGTGTTATTATCTCTGAAATTTCAATTTAAAAATAAATGTAACAGAAATTAATAAATTGGGAACAAGGAGAGATAAATACCTTCATGAAGTGGAGCTTGCATAATTTCATCATCTACTTCTTTGGACATTGATCACACCTATACAACAGCAATGTGGCACGTACTTGTTGGTGGGGTCAATGTTTGTGCTTGCATGAGTCATCTACAAGAAGTTACACAAAGACCAACGGTTGCAAATGAGAACTTAATCAATTGCAAGAGCCATTGAGAGGATTCAAAACTTGAAATAACATAGAGCATGGAACAAACAAAAACTAGGCAGGAAACATAATCATAATAACACTTACGAGGAGGGTTGAAATAGAGTCAGAGAGCTTAGTCCCTTTCAATGTTCTTAATAGTCAGCGAAGTAGGCAACTCTGGGATTTCTTCCAGCAAATTAGCTTTCCAAATGTGAAGATCTTGAAGGGCAGTGAGCATCACCATTGTACCAGGCAATGACCGCAGCGAGCTTGCATCAAAAATGATCAACTGATTGAGGGTACTACTGTTTTGTAACAACCATTGCTCTGGCAGGGCCTCCATCCCTGAACACTTGCCAACTGTCAGAGAACTAACAAATCTTAGACATCTAAGTGGTTCAATACGAAGGAGGCAGAGGTGATCAATGTACAATATACTGATCTTTAAAGAGACCAAGTTGTTTCCTTGGTTGACAGTATGTGCTTGTGGCATAGATGAAATTTCAATGAGCTTGTTGCATCCATAGATTTCCAGTAGTCTGAGCGATGTAAATGCCTTTTCAGAGGAAGGGATACAAGTAATATTTGCACTGTTTGCAATAGAAAGAGTAGCAAGTGTACAGAGGTGTGATGCTGACTCTAGCAATGACACATCAAGTTCACCACAGTTTCCCATTTCAAGATATTCTAGTTTCGCAGGTAGCAAGATGCTTTGGTTATCAACTGTTACCAGCTTTGGGCTTCCCTTTATAACTAAGCGTTTTAGTGACACAAAGTTCCCAAATGCACCAGTTGGTAACTGAACCAAATTCTCACAGTCTCTGATGGTTAGTTCCTCAACAGATTGTAAATCTAGGTTTTCTTGCTGCAGAAATCCATTCAATGATATTAATTTGGGACATTCGGTAATCTCTACTATTCTAAGCGATGATTTCATACATGATGGTGCTTCATCTGTAATGCTAGAACTGTGGTGCATATCTGGCAGGGAATTAAGCCCCACACTATGTACTTCAAATTTGAAAAGAGAAAAAGGAATGGTCGGTATATTGGCCAGGTTTGGGCAGTCTGAGATTACAAGTTCTTTTAGATTTGGAAAGCCATAACAAATATGTGGTCCTGCCCAGGATTCCCATTTTGGCATTTGGAAGCAATATAGTCGTTTCAAAGATGGAAAAACACAATCAGTTGTCCAAATTGGAGACCTGTGGCCTGTATAATTCTCAATGGTCAAATTCTTGAGATTTGGATTGGGTCGGAGGTTATCAATGACTTGCTCAGGGTCATGATAATTGCTCCCTTCAGTCCATTTCAGGGATAGTGATATAAGACTTTCCTTTTTGGATAGGTTTGCATTTGCAGCTTCAAGTGGATCCCCTACATTCTCAATTTTCTCAATAGAAAGGTATCGGAGATTGTTTAGCATCTCTAGTTCATCTATATGGTGACAACTCTCCCGTCCAACAAAAAAAAGTAACTTTTGTAGAGAGGTCAACTTGTGCACTCCGTGAATTTTTTGCATTACCACCCTGGGAAGGTCCATATAGCGTAAACTAACAAGATTGGTAATTCCAGTTGTTTCAGCACCCTCACAATCTTGATAATATCCATACAAAATGGTCATTTCTAGCACTTGAAGATGGTAAAGCTTATAAAGTGAATTATGAAGCAAATATCTATATGATTGTTGATAGTTACCTAGGTTGACCTTTAGAAAGCGAAGATGCAACAAACTACCAATCTCCTCCGGCAGTTCACATCTACCTTCTCCTTCTCCTTGTATGACCAATAAACGCAAAGTTTTCTTAAGTGAACCATTTGGGGGAACAAATCGATCTCCAATAAAGGTTATTACCAAGGTGCGTAAATTTCTAAGATTGAATATCCCTTCAATTTTACTTTCTGGAACAGCGACATGTTGTGCAGTTAAAGGTATATTATCAGATTCACCATTTGGTTCTACTCTGCAACATTCTCCTTTCGATACATTCTGAGCCAGATCATGCATCAAATCATGCATAACATAGAACATTCCAGACCTATGTTCTTCAAAGAAAGATTTTCTAAAAAGGTAGTTGAAGTATTCTTCTCCGATATCTTCAGGTCTTTCTTCTCCATGTAACTCTTGGTGTGTGAATCCGGCGGCCATCCACATTTTGATCAACTCATCTTTGTCAAACTGATAATCTTGAGGAAATATGCAGCAAAATCTAAAGCATTCTTGCAAATGTGCTGGTAGATGGTAATAGCTCAATTTCAGCACTTCTGCAACATCCATAGCTTTCTCTAAGTTGATCAGCGAATCATGATTCAAAATTCTTTTCCAGTAATGGAAATCCATGGATGAGCTCAGCAAGCTTCCAATCACTTTTGTTGCTAGGGGGCTACCTCGGAGCTTCTTTACAATATCATTGCTGATCTTTTGCAAATCTCTATGATTGTCAGGGTTAGAACCATGAAATGCATACTTATTGAACAACTCTAACAACTCTTGCTCTTTCAAGCTTTCTAACATTAGATTTCTTTGTTCCACATTTAACACACGAGTAAGCATTTCAGCCACTGATTTCATTCTAGTGGTGAGTAAAATTTTGCTTCCTTGTTGTACAAATTTCAGGGGAGCAATCAAATTCTCCCAATCACACATTTTCTCGTCATTCCACACATCATCTAGAATCAAAAGAACTTTCTTAGAAAGTACCATTTCCTTCAAGTTTATGTGAAGGCGATTTAATGATTCATTATCACGGCATTTTTCCCCTAGTTCTTCGAGGATTTTTCTTGTTATATCTTGAACACTAAAGCTTGTGGAAACACAAACCCAAATTGTTTTATCGAAATGGTTCTCTTTGCTAATCTCCTCGAAGATTAACTGTGCAAGAGTGGTTTTCCCTAATCCTCCCACCCCCACAATACAAAAGGCAGAGATATTTCCATGAGATGCTGGTTTCTTTAACCATTCAATTATCATGGCCTTCTCGTTCTCACGGCCAACCACTTTGCTTTCAGTTGAAAGGGAAGTAGTTTCTCGATTGAAAGTGTAAACTGGCTCATTATTGGGTTTTGTAAGGCCATAAACATCTAGTGCCGTTGCAAATTGGAAGAAATGGCCAACATCCGCGGCAGCCAGATCTAACATTTTTACAGTTTCCCCCAATCTCTTCCATATTTCCTCACTTTTGGAAGAACCACTAAATTTTTTCTTGAGCGGGGATATTTTTTTCTTCACTAGTTGTAGAACAGTTGAAGAGGAAGATCCACTCACCTGATCTCGGGTTTTCACCTTGTCTTCCAGCTCCCGGTACTTGAGTTCGTCAAGCACGTCTTCAGCTGCTAAGAAAGCTACTTTGAATTTCTCCAGCCAATCATTCACCCCTGAATTCGGGTGCTTGAATTTTAGCACCTCGGCAACACCCATGACAGCTTTGATCTTGGGAAGAGCTGCTTCCAGGTTACTTAGCTTGGATTCAGTATCGGCAGGTAGCATACGCTTTCCCAAGTACAAATAGGCCGTTTCGACTAGTTTGCTAATGACAGCAGATCCCGCCCATTGAGCAACGGTTGAAAGAGCTACCTCCATGGAGATTTTCCTCTTCTAACTTACTATCTCTCTGTTTTTTTTTTTCGGTTTTTTTTTTTCCTTTTCCTTTTTCTAAGAATAAAAATTTAGCAAGGGGTGTCTTGAGTAGGACGAGAAATGGATATGCCAAGAGAAATTTGATCGGATAATAATGAAATTTGATTACCAAGAGAAAGAAAGATTATTTGAGCGAGAGATTGGGAAATGAGAAACAAAGTAGCCAAAGATGAGAGAGGGAGAGAGATTGTAAGGACGAAATTGCTATTTTTTTTTTTTTTTTTTTTTTTTGCTTTTTTGTAAGAAATAATTTAGCAAGGACTAGAAATGGAGATGCGAACGGAAATTTGATCAGCTAATAATGAAAGTCGATTACCAAGAGAAAGAAACAGACAAATTTTAACTAGCAGGGTTGTTGTGTACAGAACTCAGAAATATTGTTGGAAGAAGGATGAATTGAGAAATTGAGATTGAGTTTGGAGAAACAGAGTGAAAGACAGAGAAGGAGCGACAATGGTAGATGCAAAGGAGATGAAAAAGCAATAAAGTTGAGTTCACACAACATTATTGGCGATCAGATTCTCTGTGGCATGCACAAACTAAACATCATAGGTAGCAATTCATTAATAAGCCTATCCAAAATTAAGTAGAGCGTCAGTGACCCGTTACACTAGAAATTCATGTTTTGGTCAAAAAATAATTTCAGGTCAAACAAATGGAAACCAAGACTCCCAGTCAAAACATATAGAAATTGTATGCTTTCGTAGAAGCAGTGTATATTAAAATAAATTGGGGTACTTTTGTCCCTAATCCTTGTAGCTAACTTCTCTGGAATCAAATTGGGGTGCTTTCCTCTGAAATGCATATTTTCCTTTATTCAGTTAGAATGACATGAAGCACTCGGCCAAAATTATTGAAAACTAATATAATTTGGTTCTGCACCGAATTATCATTATTTCAAGAGCTTATGTTTACAAATAATTATTATTTTATCAGCAATAAAAAATATTAATATGAGACTATGTAAAAATAATTAATACCTTCTAATAATAAAATTCTGCCTTCATCCTTATTTTATTCTTAGGGCACAATCCACAACTAGCTAAAATATATGGCCATCAATCATGCAGGCTGAGTCTCGAATTAATATATATATGTATCTATTTTTTAATTCAATTTAAAATTTACCAATATTTCTTTTAACTAATAAGCCTCATTAAAGAAAATTATCAAAAATAATTTCTATTACATATAGATAAGTTTTGTCTTTTTAAGTTACAATTACGTAAGAAAAATTGAAATTCTCCAATTAAAATTTCAAGCAGAATAATTGTAGTGTAGAAGAATGATCCTAAAAAGCCATGGATTGATAAATAAAGCTATCAGTAATAGTAATGGGTTATATCTTAGAAAAATAAACACACCTACTCCACAATGTTGCTTGTCTGCCACCAGTAACTACTGAGTGCACTCTCATACACCTACACCTACTCAAGGGAATGACAATTATTTTAAAATGGAAGGTATCAGGTATGAACATTCATACATTTTTAACCAAAAGGGAAAATCCAATAAGAGGAAATGAAATTATTATATTAACGTATAATATTTTAGAAAAAAATTATCAATAAATGAGTGACGCTATGGTATTTTATAAAGTATACTGTCTAATGGATTAATAAATGAATTACGATACAACATGTGTCGGATTTGCGCGAAGATTTGTGCTTGATAATGGAAATTGATGACGGTTAACAAAGCACTTCCGTTGATAATTTTAATGAGCCTTCAATGAATCCATTACACGGTATCTTAATGTTTTCGTCAAAAAACAAATGTAAACTAAAAGTCAGTGTGAGTCACGGATACACAAATTGTGCTTTCCTAGAAGCATAGTGTATACTAAAAAAAAAGAAAGATGCACAGTTGATATTAAAAAAAAAAGTTGGGGTATTTTGTCCCTATTCCCTTGTAGCCAACTCCTCCGGAATCAAATTGGAGTAGTTACCTCTGAATTGCATACTTTTCCCTTCTTCTTTTTTAAGTTATAATGCCTTGAAGCACTCAGTCCAAATTAATTTTATTTTATGCACAAGTCCTCATTATTTGAAAAACTTGCGTTGGCAAATTATTGATAATTGTACAACCGTCCGATAATATAGAATTGTGCTTTAATCCCTCATTATATTTTTAGGACAATTGACGATTTGAATTTTTTTTAAAATCCACTGCGTAGTCGTGAATGGGGCTCGAACTCTCGACATTTGAATAACCACAGTCCTAGAATTTTTTTTTTCTAACCAACAGTGCTACTGCCCCATTTCAAAATTTACATTTGTACAAATAAAATTTCATGATAAATAATTCTAGAGTACAAAAACCATCCTAGAAAGCCACCGATCAAAAAATAAAGCACCTTGTAATAAATTATATCTTAGAAAAAGAAACATACCTACTCCTACATATTACTTGTCACTTGTAAATTATTTTAAAATGGATGATATGGACAACCAAAATATCAAAATAGAGGGTCCATTGGATTAATTTAATAAAAGGGAATATGACTCTTTTATAAAAAAAAAAACTCTATATTAGCATGTAAAATTTTAGACAAAAGTATTATAAATAATTTTATATAGCTCATGTATTATTGTATTTCTTTTAAGACTGAACAACAAATATTTCAAAAAAAAATAACAACTTCAATACGTTTGTCCCTTGTAGTGGTAGCCAACTCATGTGGAATTGTTCCCTCTTGAGTGCATATTTTTATTTTTTCAGTAAAGTGCTAACATAAAAAATATGATATAAACAAAAAAAATATTGAATCCGTTGCATCAAATTTTACAAAATTTGAAATCATAACGGCTCATTTGAAATGAGCCATGCATTCACCCCTGAGTTTGGGTGCTTAAATTTTAGCTCCTCGGCAACACCCATGACAGCTGCAATCTTGGGAAGAACGGCTTTCATCCTACGTAGCTCGGATTCAGTATCAGCTGGCAGCATACGCTCACCCAAGTACAAATAAGCCGTGCCAACTAGGTTGCTAATTATTGCAGATCCCGTCCATTCACCAATTTTTGAAAGAACCATCTCGACAGAGATTTTTCTTCTTCTTACTTAGAGTATCTCTTTTTTTTTTTTCTTTTTTTTTTTTTTGCTTTTTCTACGAATATTAAATTTAGCAAGGGCTATGTCTGTTGGAACTTGAGTTCTAAAAACTCAAAATTCTCTCTTCAATAAATTTACTTAAAATCTCCATTTGTGATATTTGAAATTTAGAGGGTTAAATTGAATATATATGTCTTTAATGGTGAGTTATCTTTCTAATGACCACTTATTATTTTGTTAATGTCTTTTAGTGTTACACCTCTTCATGGCACCTTTATGGTACGTTTTTTTTTTCAATTATAATTATAATTAATCAATACTAAATCACTTGACTGGATCTATATAACTATATAGGTCTCCTTTGGTTTGAAACTGTAGTATACTCATCCCTTTCTTAGTTTCTTATTTGAATACAACCCTCAATATTAATACAAATTCCTCTTTCTATTTCAGATGTTTGTCTGAATCAGAGAAATAAATGAAAAGGAATAAACACCTTTTCTTTGATTTACTCCCACAGAAAGGCCCTTCCATTATTTCTCGGTTCCTAGTTTATCTCAATTATCAAATTCGGATGTATGCTGGATATTGCGGAGTTATCGTCAGTTGCTTCCATGGCATGCCTAAGGAGCAACAACACCGGATTATCTTGGTTGCGGTTCCATCTTGCACGATGAGATGGAATACGCTTAAGGACAATGCATCGCACAATCCGGTAACTCTATTTCAATTTGATTTATTTTAATTAATTATAACTATCCGAATATTCTGAAAAATTTATCCCAACAGTGTCTTGTATGGAACGACAAATGGAGATGCCGAGAGAAATTAAATCAGCTAATAATGAAACTTGATTAGAAAGAGAGACAGATTATTTCAGCGAGAGAATGGGATATGATAAACAAAGCCAAAGACGAGAGAGGGACATTGTTGCTTGCTAAATCTCATATCAGGACTAAAGAATTCCGACCCTGCTCTCATAGAAGCGCACAGAAAATCAAAAACTGTGAGTCAGCATGCTTGAGTTGAGACCGACTGGCCAATTTTGAAATTGGAAATAAACACCAAGTTGTATTAGAAATTGTTTGTCCTTTCTAACTAGTTGAGATTTCCAAATCAATAAAAGGATAATTGGTGGTAGACCCTTGATATTTTTTAAATTCTCTATTTTCTATTAAAACACTTAAATATTGTTTTACTTTGATATATTATCAAATACTTCTTAATATCTAATTTATTCATTAAAACTTGAAATTTACATATTATTCCACTAAAAACACACGAACACACAATCTTAGTATCCTTTCAAACAAAATTCTTTAATTTAATTTTAAATTTGTATTTGAGCTTATTGTTATTTTTTTATTATCAGCTGAAACTACTAATTTACT
The DNA here is from genome assembly GCA_025461125.1 of Carex kokanica. Classification (NCBI taxonomy): domain Eukaryota; kingdom Viridiplantae; phylum Streptophyta; class Magnoliopsida; order Poales; family Cyperaceae; genus Carex; species Carex kokanica. The sequence continues at coordinate 748,877 of JAJGRX010000673.1, forward strand.
GTTTCTTTTCAAATAAATACATTTTTGTTGTCTAACTATGCTTAATATTTTTTGGCATTCTAATCAACCAAATGTTGAATGCTAATGTGCAAATTTAGGTACTGAAATAATATTGACAAAAACACAAGGTTTGTTTTGGTAGAAGTGACAAACTAACAATCGTTTTCTTTGTCCTTTTCTAACTAATGAATCGGATCCCCCCAGATCTCAACTTTTGTGTTGAGACGTGCTCGGACCAGATTTAAAAATGGTGCCTATTTAGATGTAGGGTTCTGATGATAAACAATGAGTTGCTTCAAAATTCGTGCTAAACGGTCAGATTTTTACACGTATCCACTCAAAAGTTGAGATATATCGGGGATGCAGATTCCTAATTAATTCCTAACTAATTGAGGTTCCCCAACCATTTCCTGACTTTTTATAAAAAATGTGAAATATACAAATTTTGTCAATGGGTAAAAATCTAGGCTTATATTTAAAATAATATTCGTTCAGTGCTATTTTCTTGAATAGTGATATAGCTAGTGCCTCGTGTAGGTTTAATGACATATTCTCAAATTATGAAATTAAAAAATATATTTAATGCACGATATCTTGCTTACTATTTTTATGTTAATCAGTTGTAAATTAATTTTAATACTTTTATATAGAATAACATTAAACACTAAAAATCAGGGACCCAAAAAACATGCATTAATTATTCTTCATAATAGCATACAAAAGGTTTTTTTCTGGGAGCCGGTACACTTTTTTTTTTTTTTTTTTATGAACAATCTTCTGGGTTTTTCTTTTTGCTTTTTTTTTTTTTCTAGTTACATGCATATTTGATCAAATCGGATTTTGTTTCAGACACGATTTTAGTAAACTAGGACTTCTGATGTTAATTAAATGTATGGGGCTATGGACAAATTGGCCAAAAGAAGATAAATTGTGTAACTACATATAAAAACAAGTTTACCCAAAATGTGTAACTACATACATCCCTGTGGTTATTAAGATAAATTGGATGTTGTCCCAGTTTGAATCTGCATTCCTTGATCCAATTGGTGTTAAACTATTTTGGGCCTACTGAAATCGAAAATGTTGGATTTGGAATTTAGGAATTGATGAGTCCACTATAATGATTGAAAAGAACTTTGATCTTAGAAAAATATTTATAGGCCGAGATAAGTAATTAATGTAAACTAATTAATGATTTGACCTGGTCAAAATAACGAAAGAGGAAGAATGAAAGGAAGTTGGACTAGTTGAGTTGCTATTGGGCCGAGTAAAAATGAGAAATAACAAAGAGGATCCAAAATTATTAAATTACACTAACTCAAGCTTGTACACCCACATGTACCGCTACTGATTACCGAAACAAAAAAAATAACCAATTGCACAAACTTATGAAATTGCAACTACAATTTCTCATTGGCCCTTTGAAATTGCAACTACAATTTCTTATTTGCAAGAAACTCAACTTAAATGCTATCAAAATTTTCAATAACACTTAACTGGGCTTGGGACCGGCTACAACATTTGATATAGGCGGAGTTAAATGTTTCAAATGTGTTAGTTTCTCTGAAATTTAAATTTTTAAAAAATGTACAGAGAAACTAATAAATGGGAAACAAGGAGAGATATATATACCTGCATCAAAAAACCACACTGGCATCTATTTGTAGCTCGTACATAGTATTTTAATAATTACAATTTCATCCTCTCCTCCTTTCGATTTTCACAACTATGCAACAACAATGTGGCACTTGTCGGTGAGCCGTTGAGAACCTAATCAATTGTGAGAGCCATTTAGAGAATTCACAGGTTGGTAAAACATAGAGCACGAAAAAGCAGAAATTAGGGAGAAAAATATTATAATCATGCTTACAAGGTGGGTCGAAATAGAGTCAGAGAGATTAGCCCATGGATAACTTCTGCTACCTTCAAGGATCTATGCTCTTAACAATCAGCGAAGTAGGCAACTCTGGGATTTCTTCCAGCAAATTAGCATTGTTAATGTCAAGTTTTTCAAGGGCAGTGAGCATCACCATTGTACCAGGCAATGACCGCAGCGAGCTTGCATCATAGATGATCAACTGCTTGAGGGTACTACTGTTTTGTAACAACCATTGCTCGGGCAGGGCCTCCATCCCTGAACACTCGTCAACTCGAAAATCACTGACAAATCTTAGGCAACTAAGTGGTTCAATAAGAAGGAGACTGAGGTGATCAATGTACAGATCACTGATCTTTAAAGAGACCAAGTTGTTTCCTGGGTTGACAGTATGTGCTTGTTGCATAGATGAAATTTCAAAGAGCTTGTCACACTCATGGATTACCAGCTTTGGGCATCCCAGTATAACTAATTGTTTTAGTGACACAAATTTCCCAAATGCACCAGTTGGTAGCTTAACCAGATTCTCACAGTTTGAGATGATTAGTTTCTCAACCGCTTGTAAATCTATGTTTTCTTGCTGCAGAAATCCATTCAAGAATGTTAATTTCGGACAGCTGACAATTATTACTATTCTAAGAGATGATTTCATACGTGATGGTGTAGGAGCTGTATTGCTTGAACCATGGTGCATTTCGGGAAGAGAATTAAGTCCAACATTCCATACTTTAAATATGGAAAGAGACAAAGGAATGGAAGGTAATTCGTTCAGGTTTGAACAGTCATAAATTGCAAGTTCCTTTAGATTTGGAAAGCCATAACAACTGTGTTGTCCTGCCCAAGATTTCCATTTTGGCATGTTACGACAACATAGCCATTCCAAAGATGGAAAAACACAATCATTTGTGCTATCACACGAGTAGTCCACTTCTTTCACTTCATCCATTCTTGTAAGAGAGAGTGTTTTCAAATGTGGTATTTGCCCAAGAAACGGTAGTGTTTCCCAAAGAGGACAACTATCAAGTGTGAGGGATGATAGGTCCAGATGAGATGAATCCTGCATCCAAATTGGAGTTCTGTGGCCTGTATAATACTCAATTGTCAATTCCTTGAGATTTGGATTGGGTCGGAGGTTATCAATGACTAGCTCAGAGTTATCAGAATTGGTCCCTTCAGTCCAATTTAGGCAAAGTGAAATAAGACTTTTCTTTTTGGATAGGTTGGCATTGGTAGCTTCAATAGGATCCCCTACATTCTCAATTTCCTCAATAGAAAGGCTTCGGAGATTGTTTAGCTTCTGTAGTACATCTATACGGCAACCACTCCCTCGCCCAACAACAAAATACAACTTTTGGAGAGAGGTCAACTTGTGTAATCCGTGAATGTTTGGTCTCACCTGGTAGGGAAGGTCCATATACCGTAAGCTAACAAGATTGCTTATTCCAATCGTAAGACCCTCATAGTCTGAATTAAGAATTCTGTCGGATATATTTAACTCTTGCAAATGGTAAAGATTACAAATTGAATTAGAAACCAAATATCTAAATGATTGTCCCTCAAATCTTTTGTCTACCTTTAGAAACCTAAGGTGTATCAAACTACCAATCTCCTCCGGTATTTCAAGTCTACCAGCTCCTCCCTGCACTACTACAAAAAAAGAGATTGCACACGGACATAAATGAAAGAGCTACACGGATTTCTTACCGTGTTTAAATCGAGGGTGTACGAATAGGTCAATAACTACACACGGACATTTGCCCGTGTGCAATTATAACGATTTCTACACGGATTACTTTATAAACAGCCGTGTACAAAGACCTGCCTGTGTCGCTCTCCATGTTACCGAGCTACACGGATATTACCTAAATAACCGTGTACAATTCTTTTTATACACGGACATTTAACTAAATATCCGTGTAGCTCTCCTCTTTCTACACGGACATTTAACTAAATATCCGTGTAGCTCTCCTCTTTCTACACGGATTTTTAACTAAATATCCGTGTAGCTCTTTGAACTATCATACACGGACTTTAGTTAAATATCCGTGTAGAATTAACTAAATTTTTTTTTTGTATTCGCGCGCGATTATTTTTGAAATTACTCTTCTTACACGGATTTTTGTTAAATATCCGTGTAGGATTGTCTTATAATTTTTTTTTTTTGTTTTTTTTTTTTGGCTAGCCTCCTGTTTTGCTAGCCAATATTTAAATTTTTCATATAGCAATTTAAAATTCATGTACATGAAATTATACAAAATTATACAAAATTATACAAATCCATATTTATCATTACAAAATTCTAACCGAAACCATAAAAGCATAAAATTCTAATATCAACATATATAACAAAAAAACATAAAGCATGAAAGCATCAACATATATAACAAATGAAAGGATAAAAGCATCAACATATATAGACATTGCTTTTTGTACATATACAATCCCATGTGATCCACATATAACATATACTCCTCAAGATCCAATACAATGTTTGTAGATCAAGTTATGTCCTTACCACCTAGTAACCATGTGATGGAGGTTTGGCCCAATTTCGCCAAGTTGGGCTCATGTTGCCAAAACGCTTGGTTATGATCTAGTTTGGACAAGAATTTCATACAAACTAAGGCGTATTAGATCCAACATATCAAAAAGAAGAAAGCACATGTGATCCATGACATGATGCCTCTTTGTTAAAGGTCTCCAACATATTGCATCTCCAATAAAAAAATACATTTTTATCAACATATATGTGCATGCATGCATAATAGAGAATAAAAATTCTCCTTTAAATTCAATTTTTTTTCAAACGTGGCAGAAATATAGAGAGGAGAAAATAAAAACTAACCTTAGAAATATAGAGAGGAGAAAAGAAATATATATATATACTAACCTTAGAAATATAGAGAGGAGAAAATAAAAACTTCAAAGATCTCTGATCCCAGTTGCTAGCCTTTGCAGAAATCAGATCAACATTCAATACAGAGATAGCAAAAGAGAGACAGTATAAAAAACTTGATCAAAACGGCGCTGGAAGGAGAAGGCCTTTTATACTAATTAAAACCCTACACAGCCTTTTATACACGGATTTATACTTATTAATCCGTGTAGCTCTCCAAATAATCATACACGGCTATTTATAATAAAATCCGTGTACATTTCTACCATTTCTACACGGATATATTATCAAAAATCCGTGTATATATTCCTACATGGATATTTAACAAAAATCCGTGTAGCTCTCTCAATTTTTTCCACACGGTCTTCTTTGCACACGGATTTTTGATCCCTAATAAACCGTGTAGCTCTCTCAAACAATTCTACACTGATTCTTAACTAAATGTCCGTGTATAATTCTCGCAGATTTTTTGGGCTTTCAAAAATTCATATTTGGTACACGGTTTTTATATAAGATAGGGAAAACCGTGTACAATGTGCAGTGTAGAATTACCATTTTTGTAGTAGTGTTGTATGACCAACAAACGTAAAGTGTCCTTAAGTAAACCATTTGGGAGAACAACTCGATCTCGATTATGGTCATCTCCAGACAAGTTTATAACCAAGGTACGTAAATTCTTAAGATTTAATATCCTTTCAATTTTACTTTCATGAACAGAGACATGTTGTGTAGTGCTAGGTATAAAATTAGATTTGTCATTGGATTCTACTCTACAACATTCTCCTTTTGATACATTTTGTGCCATATCATGCATCAAATCATGTATAACATAGTAGTTTTCATCAATAGAATTTCTTTCAAGGAAAGATTTCCTAAAAAGGTGATTGATATACTCTTCTCCGATATCTTCTGGCCTTGCTCCTCCATGCAACTCTTGGTGTATGAATCCAGAGGCCATCCACATTTTGATCAACTCATCTTTGTTGAACGCATAATCTTGAGGAAATATGCAGCAAAACCTAAAGCATTCTTGCAAATATGCTGGTAGATGGTAATAGCTCAATTTCAGCACATCTGCCATATCCTTGGCTTGTTCTAAGTTGATCAGCGAATCATGGTTCAAAATTCTTTTCCAGTATTGGAAATTAATGTTTGAATTCAGCAAGCTTCCAATCACCTTTGCTACAAGGGGGCTACCTCGGAGTTTCTTTACCATATCATTTCCGATCTTTTGCAAATCTTTATGACAGTTAGGGTTATAACCGAAAAATGCATACTTATTCAACAGCCCTAACAACTCTTGCTCTTCCAAGCCTTCTAACACTAGATTTTCTTGTTCACCATTTAGCACATGAGCAAACATGTCAGCCACTGATTTCATTCTAGTGGTGAGTAAAATTTTACTTCCTTGTTGTACAAATTTTAAGGGAGCAATCAATTTTTCCCAATCACACATGTTATCGTCATTCCAAGCATCATCTAAAATGAGAAAAACTTTCTTTGAAAGAATCCTTTCCTTCAAGCTTTTAAATAGGCCATTTAATGACTCACCATTATGGGTTTTCTCACCAAGGTCTTCTAGGATTTTTCTTGTTATATCTTGTACACTAAATCTTGTTGAAATACAAACCCAAATTGTTTTGTCAAAATGGTTCTCTCTGCTAATTTTCTCAAAGATAAACTGCGCAAGAGTGGTTTTCCCTAATCCACCAGCCCCCACAATACATAGGGCAGAGATATTTCCGTGAGATGCAGATTTCTTTAACCATTCATTTATGATGGCTGCCTCATTCTCACGGCCGAACACTTTCCTTTCGGTTAAAAAGGATGTAGTTTCTTGACTAGAAGTGTAAACAGGCTGATTATTTGGTTTTGCATCTAATGCAATAGCAAATTGGAAGAAATGGCCAACATCTGCGGCAACTAGATCTAACATTTCTACAGCCTCCCTTAACCTCTTCAATGTATCTTCACTAATGTTAGAACCAGTAAATTTTCTCTTCAGCGAACCAATTATTGAAGAGGAAGATCCACTAACCTGATCTCGATTTTTCACCATGTCTTCCAGCTCCCAGTACTCGAGTTCGTCAAGCACATCTTCAGCTGCTAAGAAAGCTTCTTTGAATTGCTCTAGCCAAGCATTCACCCCCGAATTCGGGTGCTTCAATTTTAGTGCCTCGCCAACACCCATGACAGCTGCAATCTTGGGAAGAGCTGCTTTCACCCTACGTAGCTCAGATTTAGTATCGGCAGGCAGCATACGCTCGCCCAAGTAGGAAGAAGCCGTGTCGAGTAGTTTGCTAATGATTGCAGACCCGAACCATTCACCAACGGTTGAAAGAGCTAACTCCATCAAGATTTTCTTCTTCTAACTTACTATTTCTCTGTTTTTCTTTTCTTTTCTGTTTCTTTTTTATTGTTTTTTGTAAGTAGCTGGGTTGTTGTGTACAGAACCAGAAAAAAAAAAATACCCTAACAATTTGTAGTAGATTGTTGAATGAAAGATGGATAGAGAAATTGAGATTTCAAGAGGAAAAATATCGGCTAATTAACAAAAGAACTCAATGACCAAAAGAATGATTGTATGAGAGAGAGAAGGAGAGATTGGGATCTGAGAAACAGAGTGAAGACAGTAAAGATAGCAAAAGAGATGAAGTTTATGGGATGTGTGGGTGTAATGCAACGCAAGTTTTTTTTTTTTTTTTTCTTTTTTTTAACTAACAACGGTTGTTTACAGAATAAGAAAAAACACTAACAATTTGTAGTAGATTGTTGAATGAAAGATGAATTGAGAAATTGAGATTCCAAGATAAAACAAGTTCGAAATCAAAGGAAGTCAATTATCAAAAGAGAGATTGTATGAGAGAGAGAGAGAGAGAGATTAAGATCTGAGAAACAGAGTGAAGATAGCAAAAGAGATGAAGTTTGTGGGATGTGTGGGTGTCATGCAACGCAAGTAAATCTCCACACATTTTGAGTTGAAACAACATTATTGGCGATGAGATTCTCTGTGGCATGCACAAACTAAGCATTATAGGTAGCAAATGATTATAAGCCTATCCACCTTCAGAAATTAGAAAAACTAACGTACAGGGTCAGTGACCCGATTCACAGTAAATTAATGTGATATACAAATTGTGCTTTAGTAGAAGCACTGTTTATATTAAAAATTAATAATTGTGGGTGACCACTGACTTGTGTTTTTTGTCCCTTGTAAGTTGTAGCCAACTCCAATGCAATCGTTACCTCTAAACGAAATTCTCATTACTTCAATAACTTATTGTGTTTACAAATGATATTTGTTGGTTGTTCAACATTTCAACATTTAGAAGCATGGTGAATAATGTTGTATTATTAGGTAACAAATAATTTTGTATTATTGGGTCTCAGTTTGATTTTTCATGAATATTATCAGAGGCATTAATAGTAATTTTTAAATTATTACTAGAACTCTAGCTAGTACCAGACATGTTGAAATAGAGAATCCTTCAGACACTTAATGTGCACTTAAAAATATCACTTTATTTTTTAATAAATTAATGCTGATAGGATGATATTTGACACATGTAAAAAATAAAATAATTAAATTGACGAAATTTATGCCTACTTAAAACTACACTACAAAAAACACAAGAATTTTTTTATTATGAGGAATTCCATGTATACCTCTTAAAAATTTCAAAATTACGTATTTCTCTCAAACCACATCTATTCAAACCCCATGATACAGGCGCACAAGGGGTAAATTGAAATTTTACATGCTTGAGGGTCGGCCTTGTAATTAATCCCAATGAAATGACCCACAGTGTGACAGTGCTATGCATTGAAAAATCAAGAACAAAAAAACAAAAAAGAAGAGTACTATGAATGGACCAGAATCCAGCATACATAATTTATGGTCGTGTCTTAAACCAATACATTAATTGAATCCATCAACGGGTGGAAGTCTCTGGGTGGATGTAGACCCAGGGAATCAAATACTATGCACAGAGGAGAGATAGAAGGGGCTTTCATATACTCAAAGGTAACATAATATCTGCATTTATATCCAACCGTCTAATCATTATTATGCACGAATATTAAAGGATCTTGTGCGACCAGATCTAAACAGAAATATTATGTTACCTCAAAGAATATGGACTCTCTACCCACAATCTCCTAAATGAAGACATCAGAACCGTTCTTTGCTTATTAGACGGTCAGTAGAGCTTGATATTTACTAATCACCTAATACATGTACAACAGTACATACGAAAAAAATTCACAAAAAAATATTTTTATTTTTTTTACATCTTATATGGCCAAATAATACTTATACATGTTATTTTTATAAACTTTCATCATTATATGTCTCTTCAAATTTAGAAAACATTTTCGGACCGTTCATTTGTAGGCGGGAAATCAACGGTTGATCTGCAATGAAATCATTTCAAATATATTTTAAAATGATGAAGGGAGAACATTGAACGTAACCAACATAAAAGTTCGAAAGTTTTATTATGTACGAGCTTCGATCCAATGCAAAGTGTTTATGGCCATACGATGCTTCAATTTTCGATCAACTAAATGGATGGGTAAATAAAAACAAAATTTCATCAAACTTGGGTGCAGGCCACAATAAATGCAGTGCTCCTTTGTTTAAACAGTTCCGATCGACCAACGGATGACAGAATCCCGTGCATCTTCATTAACTCACGAAACAAGAGTTTATGTTTCATTTTCATGCATAGAAGATATGAGTTATTTGTTGTATATGTTTTATCGAATCTGTACCTTATTAAAGGCCACTCAACTCAATTTATTTTACAATAAATTTTCATCTTGTTGTCATTCATTTAATTATTTTCAATAGAAATGAAAAAAATATAATTTGCAAATTTAACAGTCAATATTTTACTAAATTTTTTTTTTTTTCCAAAATACAAGTTATAATTGTGAATATGTCACATTCGTTCTTAACAACTAAATTCAAATTTAAAATAAGCTCAATTATTAAATATCTTACAAAATATACAAAATGCATGAATTTTATTCTCAAATAGTTATACATCCTTGACAACTTACTTTTAAATATACAAGTGAAATTAATTTGACTTTCCTGATTCCTCTCAAGACTAACATGAAATTTATCTACAATTTAAATTTACAAAATACTAAGTTTCCAAGTAACATATTTTTATTTTGTTTAGCATTGCGCATAAATTAAATTATCATATTATTTATTCATGAAAAAAATACTTTAATAATATTCACTCTCCAATATTCGATTTACCTATACACATGTAATTCATAAAAATTATTTTGTTTCACTTCTGATTTTATTTTGACTTTAAAAAATTGACTTTATAAAATTATTTTGACTTTCAAAATTTTCACTCCTTAAGAATAACTCTTTGGCATTTTGAGCTTATACTCCTTAAGGAGTCCTCGTTAACTTGTAACAATACAACAGCAAGGATAAAAACCTTGAAGTATCAATGTTTTAGATTCCCACCAAATTTTTGTGAACTTTCCTCCACAAGTTTTCTGTTGCCGCCAGAAATTTATTTTACCAGTAATAATTCATATGCAATTCTCAATTCTAATTCGATGCAATTGAAAGTATATTGTCCGTTAGATTGCAATCCCACTCTACTAAAGTGCTAATTTCACAAATATGTTATTATTTCTTAACCTAACTGTGAAATTAAAGGTCTCTAAGACGCACCCCATGAATCTGGCCGCTGACAGATGGGTTCCACCTGTAAAATTCATTTTTTCTCTTCTTTGGATCCTGCTCATTCCTCCTCCGTTCTCTTTGGAAAAATTCGTCTCCTCCTCCGTTACCTCCTGAAATTTTTATTAAAAAAAAAAGGCTATTCGCCCATTTCATTGACTGAAATAGATAATTACAATAGCCAGTTACGATTTACTTGTCTCAAACTAAAGAGCACTGACCCAAGATAAAGTTCCAAATATACCACAGTTCATTCACAGATAACCGCCAAAAGTACTTAATATGAACTAATTCTAAGCCACATATCAAAGGGCTGAGGTTAAATAAAACTGATTTGCAAAATTTGAGGCTGGAGCACCATGATCTATGTGTTCACTGAGCTCTCCCCTGGCTCTCCATTTCCTCCTGGTGCATCATATAACACTATCTCTAATGGCATGAACTGATCCAACGGAATTTCATCTTCATTAACCAGCAGCCATTCCCCCATTGCTGTCGGATCCTCTGGGACATGTTACCTGCCCAATACATACAAAGAGTCTTAATTAGCAAAATCAAAGATCTAGCATTTTTAATCACACATTGGTTGAAACGGACTTCATTTCTATGCTTCCATAAACTCCAACAATCCGCACTTAAAATTATGAGCAAACCTATCTTATCACACGAGTTTAAAGACACCGCATATCGAAAAATATCTTGCCAAGTGTACCAGTTAGTCATTAACAATTGAGACTTACCAAACCAGAACCATACTTTTTGTGCAAGAGGACAAGTTAAAAAAAGATGATCAACAGATTCACAATCTGAACAGAAGAAACAGAGAGGGTTACCAATCCAACCTTTGGACAACAAGTTATCTTTGGTCAAGATTTTGTTATGTTCAATTAACCACATGAATATTCTAATCTTTGGTGGTATTGGTAAGTGCCACCAAATCATAGCACTGTTAGGTTGTACCCCCCCATTATTCAATATCCTATAGATAGAGTGTGTAGAAAACTGCCCTGAATGTTCCCATCTCCAAGTAATGTGATCATGAGGTTGTGTAAATGATGTAGAGCTTATAATAGAGAGTATCTTAGTCCAATCAATGTAATCCATGCCTACCAAAGTAACCCTAAATTTGACTCTATTACCCTGTGAGTGCACTACATCAGCTAAAAGAATTTTTTTATTAATACATTTGGTGTATAAGGTGTAGTATCTAGTAGCCAGAGCACAATTTTGGTACCAAATATCTGTCCAGAATTTTACTTGAGATTGTACACCAGGGGAATATGTAACACTTATAGATCCTATTTGTTCTACTTTAAGAAGAGTATTCCAAAATGGTGATAAGATCCTACTTGGATTGAGGGAACTATATTTGTGTAACAGTAAAGATTTCCACCTGCTAGAATAAGCAAAAAAATTTAATTTCCACCACCATTTAAGCAATAAAGAGATATTCATTAATCTAAGATCTAAAATCCCGAATCCCCCAAATTGTTTGGCAAGACAGGAAGTGTACCAATCTAAGAGGATGTTTTTTTTTTCCTTTTGGAGTTTCCTTGCCAAAGAAACCTTTTTCTAATCTTATCAATTTGTTTAATCACTGTACTAGGAATATGGTAGACAGACAATGTATAGAGTGGTATGGAGGTGAGGACTGAATTGAGAAGGGTCAGTCTACCACCAATTGAGAGCATGGATCCTTTCCAATGTTGCAATTTATGGTCTATTTTCTCTACAAGAAAATTCCATTCACTAACTTGTAATTTCCTATAATGCAAAGGAAGTCCTAGATATTTAATAGGGAAAAACCCCCAATTACATCTAAATATTTGATTAAGTGCTAAAGACCTATCTATATTGAGAGGGTACATTTCAGTTTTTTCAGCATTCAATTTGATACCAGATAAAGCTTCAAATGCAAGCATAGCCCACCATACTGCCTCTACATTTTCTTCCTTGGCTACTAGGAATAAAATGATTTCATCAGCATAATGGCAATTAGTGATAGCCTTATTATCTAAACATGTGGGACCTAGACCTGTGAGTACATTAGCTTGCCTACCCTTGTTAAATATTCTACTAAGTGAATCTGCAGCTAAAATATATAAGAATGGAGAGAGTGAATCACCCTGTCTAACCCCTCTTTTACAATAAAAATAGTCAGTAAGGACTCCATTAATATTCGAACAAGATTGTGAACTTTCTAACCAGCAGGTGAGCCAACTAATCCACCTATGACCAAAATTTCTACTATGTAGAATTTCTAATAGATATTTCCAATGAATCTTGTTATAAGTTTTTTCAAAATCTACTTTAATAATTACCCCTAGTTGTTGTGTGACATGACAAGAATGCAGTATTTCTTGACTTAGGCAGATTATCTAGAATGTACCTATTTTTAATAAATGCAGACTGACTACAGTCAATTAATCTAGTCATAATAGTTTCTAACCTATGAGTAATCATTTTAGAGATAATTTTAAAACTACAATTAACTAAACTAATTGGTCTAAATTTCTTAATATGGGATGCATCCTTTTCTTTAGGTATGAGACAAATACAGGACTTATTAATTTTATGCAAATTTAAACTGTTTTCAAAAAAGTAATGAACCATTATCATTAAATCAGACTTCACTACTTCCCAAAAGAATTGATAAAACTTAAATGTAAACCCATCTGGACCAGGGGCCCCTGTGGGATCAGAAGCAAAAACTGCCCTATGAAATTCTTCCTCTGTAAAAGGTCTTCTAAGTCCCATTTTTCAAATTAAGTTAATTTTTCATCTACTTTCCAAAAATCAGAATCTAAATGCCCAAATTTAAAGCCAGGAGTACCTAAGAGGTCCTTATAATATTCTACTATATGTTTCCTAATATCTACTAAATTATTTTTAATGGTACCATTAACCTCTAAACTATGAATGTGATTTTTTTGGACCTATGAGTAGCAAGTGTATGAAAATATTTAGTGTTAGCATCCCCCCCCCCCCCCCCCCCCCCCCTCCAGCCATTTTTGTTTAGAGAACATTTTCCAATGATTCTCTTCTTCCTGATAAATTATCTCTAATCTATTGTGGACATTAATCCATTGTTCTTCTTCTTCATATGTAAAGTCTCTGATCTCCTTTATGACCTCCAAATTTTTTAATGTTTCAGTCAGTTGGGTTTTTTCTTTTTTCTTCTGACCATAAAATTTTTTTACCACCCTTTTATTCTTTTCCTAAGATTTTTTAATTTTTTCTGCCAGCAATCAGCTATATCAGGTAGTTTCAAAGGAATTTCACTCCACCATTTGGCTAACAACTTGACAAAGTCTTCTTGTTCAGTCCAAATTGGATCAAATCTAAAGGCTGGAGGGGCTTTTACTAATTCAGAATGAGTTTGAATAACTAAAGGACAATGATTAGACCCTATACTGCTTAAGTCTCTAATTTGACTTGTAGGATAGGTGTGATCCCAATTAATAGTGGTAAACAGTCTATCTAAAAGAGCAAATTTAATCCCACTTGACCAAGTATATTTCCTTGATGTTAACTTATGTTCAACTAGGTGATGATCATTAATGAAATTATTGAAGTTCCTACTAATATTAACATCGAAATTGGGACCAGATTTGTCATCTTTTTTCCTAATTGCATTAAAATCACCAACTAAAAATCAGATATCTAAAGATGGATCTCTAACTGCAGTTAATTCATCCCAAAAAGCTGATTTTAAGTTCCTAAGGACAGGGCCATATACTACAGTAAATTGCCATAGTACACTATCTAACTTATTTTCAAAAGTAACATTTAAGCAAAACCTATGTAAGGAATGAGTAATAATTTTTACTTTATTACTATCACTACCAAAGAGGATACCCCCTGATCTACCTATCGAAGGAACCCAAAACCACTGATCTACACGATTTGAGATACTATGGAGACATCGAGTAGTGAATGTCTCCTTCTTAGTTTCTTGTATAGCAATCACATCTATATTATTAACTAAACTTAAATCTCTAAGAATTTGCCTAGTTCTATTATAATTCAGACCCCAACAGTTCCAATTAAGAATATTCATAAGACACTATACTTGTACTCTGTATATCACCTACATTATCTAAAACAGAAGATGAATGTTGAATATCTATTTCCTTACCTGAATTTAATTGTTCTAATCTAAGTTGTATTGGATATGAACTATCCCTATTACCATTCATTAATTGTTTAATTGCTATTTCAAATTGTTGTCTCTCCATATATTTAATACTTGAGATTATTGCTCTACAATCATCTAGAGAATCTCCTAATCTAATTTGATAAACTTGAAATAAACTAATTATCTGATCTACATCTAATCTAGAATAAGGAAAGCTTTTAAAGAGAGCAATACCTGTAGAGGAGCTTCTGCCTTCCTCTTCCTCGCCTTGCTTAAAGGGGAGTCCAGATCATCTTGTGCTTGAACCCGAAGACTTCGCCTTGGTTCTGTTTACTTAGTGGCCCGTGGTCTTGGTTCTGACACTGGTGGAGTTGTTATCTGAGTGTCCGAGTCTGATATGTAGATCCCCTTATCAGGCGTAGAGCCGCCAGCATTTCTGAGTCTAGAGGTCATCCCCTTCTTCCTAAATACAGGGGTAGCCTTTGAGCTAGACCCGGAACCACTTGAGTTCAAAGCCTTCATCTTCACTGTTTTTTTAATACCCATTTTCTGAGCTGAGGCTTGTTTCTTAGGACTACGAAGGGAGCCTTTTTCTCCTATAGTGATCCGCTTTGGCGTTCTCCCCCAGGTGTATTTTTTCTTGGGTGTAGGTTTGACATATCTTTTGGGATCGTACACCCATTTATCAGAAGGTGGTGGGGAGGGAGACATTACTTGCAATCTAATAGCCTTGTCCATTAAAGGTTCTTTGTCTTCTTCACTATCATCATCGATAAGGAGTGTCCTATTTGGGGAAAAATCTAGGTCAGAAGGAGGAAGGACCCGTTGTTGCTCATCCTCCTCTTGGAAAATGAGGGCCTCTTCAGGGTGTTGGGGAAAGGTGGAAGAGAATCTAAGTATGATGGGTATTGACAAATCAGGAAATCCAGGGATAGAGGGTATTACTGGTATAGGAGAGATTGGTTTCACTTGGGGAGAAGGAGGTGCTGGTAGAGCCATCACCGAGGGGAATGCTGATGCCTGTGCATCGTTAACCCGAAGTACATGTTGTTCCCATGTTGCTAAATCCTCCATCAATTCTACAATCTCTTCTGCCATATTCTCCTCTACCAAGACAAAATCACTCCCAATCGTCACTGTGTTCTGTCTCAAAATCAGATTATTTCCAGAGATAATGAAACCACCCCCCGCATTAGTTCCAGTCCCGTTATTACCTTCGGCAACCCCATGAATCTGAGCAAACTGAGATGGACTGTTGGGTTTTGCTCCGAATTCCGTTCCAGATGGATATGGTCGACCCTCTTTACTGCTGACCCAAGCATTAATGCTCTCAGTTTTCTCCGATTCAATTTCTATATCCAACTCATAGAGACATCTTTTACCAGCGGGGTTTTTGTAAGTAATTTTGTGATGTTTTGGAATAAAAGTTCTGTCACATACTTATAACTGAATCCGTACAAACCTTACATCATATCCACTGTGAGTACCAGGATCAACCTCTAGAACGTACGCCCCCAAAGGATGGAAAACTTTTTCATACTCAGAAATGTCATTGAGAAATAAAGGAAAGCCATAAATCCTTACCCAAATCTTTTCCATTGTTGTCCCGTCTCCAAAATCTCTTTCCCAAACCACAATCGGGAACCGGATAGTATCCAATCGAAGGAAGCCAATCGAAGCCATGGATTCCAACCAAGGAGGATTTGGGGCTTGGGTAAGGTACTTGTACTCATCAAAAACCGAGACTATCCAGTTGAAATCCGGAAACTCTTTTTTGAGAGTGTCTTCTACCCGCACCGGGCTCCATGCGATGATGTCGTCTAAGACAAAACTCTGGAGGAGTTTGGCTTCTACGGCCTGAGAACGAGCACGAGCTGTGGCCACCAGTTGCACAATCGGAGGACGGAGCGCCATTATACTACTAGAAAGTAATATCGTGTAACACCCCGACAGCAGGGCATACAACCCGCCGCGCTCATTAGCGCAAGGCGATTCCATAATCATACACAGTATATATACATACATTACCAATGACAAATACAAGACCCACAATACATGAATAAACTTTTCTTTTAAGTTTCGAAATTTACATGTAACAAACAAATGGAAAATAAACCTGTTACGGTACAATAAAATACAATCGAAATACCATAACAGATCTATTTAAAGTAAACCAAAGACTCATCTTTGTGGCCTGTCACGCAGTCCTCTAGTTCGACATCTCATTTTTGTGTCTTGTGCCTTGTACCTGGAACCCACCGAAATGGAAAATATGAGAGATTGAAAATCTCCCAGTGCGGTATTCAGTTCCAGTCGAGTTATTCTAAGACCCAACCAACTAAACCAAACCAACACCGAGCATAATTATAAAAGAGCAACATTGATCATCAAGCCGAAGGGATAATTTTCAATCAATAGTAAACTACGAGCATGAATCAATGTAGACCAAAATTAAAACCTTACCAAGTAACCCAAAATTAAGTATACCTATGACATTTCATTAACTAAGTTATGCTTATGATAACCTAAAAGTTCTATAAACTCCAAAGTGAAATGCTCACGCAATTAGATTGGTTATAAATTATCAAACATATCATATCAAATACTAAAAATGCTCATGAATCTTATTTAATGCACAATTGTTCTTGTAAAGCAAGTCTTTTAGCATTTCTATCTTGCGATCCAGATTCAACACTCATCTGACTACGGGTCATGCGCTACCACGAATACGGCGCCTACATAATTTCTGTTATGCGCATAACCTGAAATTGTGCGCTTACCACGAATACAGCGCCTACGTGCCTTCAGTTATGCGCTTCCAAGAATCAACAGTGCCTACATAACTGGATCACGCGCTACCACGAATACGGCGCCTACGCAATTTATGTTATGCGCTTCCACGAATTAACGGTGCCTACATAACAAAAATTACGTGCTTACCACGAATACAGCGCCTACATGACCCCGGTCATGCGCTACCACGAAAAGACAGCGCCTACATGACCGGTCAAGTTTCCAAGTTCAATATTCAATCAATACATAACTCCAGTCATGCGCTACCACGAAAAAACAGCGCCTACATGACCCAGTCATGCGCTACCACAAAAAGACAGCGCCTACATGACCGGTCAAGTTTCCAAGTTCAATATTCCATCAATACATTACCACGGTCATGCGCTACCACGAAAAGACAGCGCTACATGACCAGTCAAATATCCAATCTCAAGTTATGAACATATAAAGCTTACAAGATTCAACATAGCTCAAATATAACAATTTCATTATTCCAGTCATCATTTGTACCATTCATGCAAATTATGCAATTTCTAGACTTTTTGCTAAGCTCATGATTCAATTTATTTATATATGTCATACAACTCTAATATGTGTACAAGTTAATAGTATACAACAATATGGTTCAGATCTTGATGCATGTCATTCTTCTATATCTCCATTCCATTATTAAGCATGTTGATATTCTAATCCGCCAACGGCTACGATTGATTGATGAAAATTCGGATTTAATATGAGCCCTCCAATCAAATAATCTGTCTTCTTTTAATTGAATGTATTTATTTTAGATGTAGAAGTCTAAATTTAACTAAAATCATACCCGCCACACAAACCACCACACAGCTTACACCTTAGAACATTATGCAAATAACCATTAGGTCCATTACGCCTCTAGCCCGATCTTTGCCCCCTCTCACTTCGCAACTTCACCACATCTTTCCGCCACTCCAACTCCCTTCACCGTTTCTTCCGATCTTCGATTCCAGGAGGTCACACCGCTCATCCTAGGTCTCTCTGACGGCGGATCTTAGAGGCGCGCCTCTCTCTCTGACCGCTTATCCGATTGAAGACTCTTAACGTAATGGCTTGCTCGAGAGATTCGTCGGATGTTCCCGTCCCCGATTTCCTCTCCTCCAATTGGTGCGTCACTTCTCCTCTCCAGTTCCTCCCTTTGTCTTTCTTTCTAGATTTGTTGAGAAAAATCAAACATTGAATTTGTTCTGTTCTTTCCTAATTGGCTAGAGTCATCAAGAAAAAGCCTTTTGAACCCCGACTTAATGTAATTTGATTGCTAGGTGTTACTTCAACTGTCCGTCATGCATATATTTCACATTTTCTGTATGTTCTTAATATATCTCACTGTTTGGAGCATTTCTAAAAGCACTATTTAGAGAGGTTTTTAATGTGAGTTTTAAAAAGAGCATTTGCATATATTTTAGAGAGGTTTATAACCGAGTTTGTTTACTGGTACCCGACAGTACCAGTCATTCATGCATGCATATCTGTTTAGGCAAGGTTTTAAATGATAAAAACTTAGTAATGAGCTATTGCATATATTTTACAAATGTTTAACAATTTTTTTATTTTTTGATAAAAGGCTAACGCCCGTTTCATTAAAGAAACATGATCCAAATACAACTAATGTTCAACAATAATTTTTCAAAGACTAAGCAAGGTTTATATAACACATCCTGTACCTCTGACATCCATTTCCTTTAAATCCATATGTAAGTGATCTGTAAACCCTTCCTGAGAGCTGCAGTAAACTTGTATTGATTTTAGAGTATATATAATTGTAACCTTGATTTGAACATACTTGTTGCCAGTGTTATATATGTTACTTCTGCTAGAAGTTGCTAAAGCAATTCTGACACTGGTACCAGTGCATCTTGATTTATGGTATATTCTCTTATAAGTTGTAGAGACTGACTTGTAAAGTTCTCAAATTTGAAGGGATGGTTCTGTAAATTTAGTGTTTTGGTTTCTTGTGCTCAGCTGAAATTTTATTACTGGAATTGAAATTAGATCTTAGATAGAAGTGGGGTTTTAGACTTGTGAATAAAAATGGGGAAATTTAATGAACATGGGCTTAGACTATTTTTGGGCTTCGATCTCTCCTCCAAATTTCATCGATTCTTCTCTCTATATTTGGAGATATCTCACCTATATATCTCTCCTCCAAATTTCAGTGATCTCGACCATGATCTCGATCTCCTTCTTGATAGTGGATGAAAGCACGACGTGTTTGCTAGAGGCTGTGCAGGTGTTAACCGACCTGAAGCTTTCTATCAAGAAGGTAATTTTGTTTATCTTAATCTCCATTATTCCTAACCTTCCTGCATACGCAAACATGGTATCTAATTTTTTTCTTTCTTATATATAGAAACAAAGGCCTCTTTATTGCTGAGGTTGGTATTTCTTACTATTAAATGTTATCTTTCACCTGTTTCATGAGATACCACATCGATAACACTTGTGTATAATTTTTTTTTGTTTTTTTTTGTTTTGACAGCTGAGAGGTGCCATTGAACAGAGAACGTATGATTATGACAAGGAGAAACTACAAGAGAGGCTCACAATACTTTCTGGCGGTGTAGTTGTCCTGAAGGTAAAATTTTGTTATTAAGAGTGTTTCCAACAACTAAAATTTTGTAATCAAGAGTTTCTATATTGAACATGTGTGTTGGTATGCATGTCTTTTCCTAATGTGTTGTAGATTGTAAAATCCGGTAATTTTTATAAATATTTTACAATTATTTTGGAGTTATTTATAATATTAGAAAATTTATAGGCTTGAATTGCCCCTGAATGAAGTTTATGTGTGTTTTTAATAGATCCTATTGTGAAGCAATTTCTATTTTCCATTGAAGTGTATAGTTGCTGGTTTCATAGGGTCAAATGTCTAGAACACTAAAAAATCTTTTTCTCCCAACCTGTTAGGAATTTGGCAATGACATTTATACAGTACTTCAAGCATAGTCATATGCATTTTTTAGAATTTTTGGACAAACACATTAATAGGAATAATCAAAATAGTTAGGATCTGGAAAATTAAAGAATACAGTCAACTGTGAGTTGACCAGATTAAATTTAATGAAATTAAGCATCAAGCAACAATTTTGAAAAATCATCTTTTAGCTCTTTTGAACAAGGAAAGAACAGTGAGTTGAGTTCTTACTCTTTTTATAACTGTACTGCTATTGTCAAAGAATGGGTGCTTTTGAATAAGGGTTTTTACTCTGTTGATCATGAGTTTCTAATGCTGCTAACGTAGGGATGCTGGTAATAAATGGGCAATTTTTTTTTATATAGGGCGGTGTTGTTGGCAACTCATACTTTTGAGAAAGACGGAGAGGTGGCGCGCCCAAAGCAGCAACCTGTTTGTTTGAATGAAAGGAAAGAAATTAACCCAATAGCTAAAACCTGTTCGTTTGAAGAGAGAAAAGTATGTCATTTTGTATGAGATTTTTTTTGTTTTTTTATAATGTTTCCGTTGCAACGCACGGGTACAATACTAGTATATATATATATCTTGAAATCTTAAATCTCTTGGTACAGTTCTATGGATGATTTATGCGTGCATATAATGTAATTCTCTACAACCCCCATCTGGTTCATGCATATATTCCATGTACTCAACATATTAAAAGAACAATTCAAGCAAATAAATTCATAACCCAAGAAACAATTCAGCAAGCACACATGTAATGGAATAAAGATAACATTCAATTAAAAGGTCAACTGAGTAAATCTGATATTCGCACATCTAGTATTTATGGTCACACACCCTAATTTCGTTAACCCTCAAACAATTGTTGCATGTTGCAGCCCAATGTTCTCAACCCAATATTTGAAATCAAGTCATGTTAAATTTTCAGATTATATAGTTATGCCTTATACAACATATCATGCATTTATTTTAAGCAATTCAAAATCACAATCAACAATTCATCATCTAGAAGATAATTAGCAACTAAGCAAACAAGCCAATAGCAAGCAAGCAAGCAATTAAACGACAAGCAAACAATGGACAATAAACGAGTTGGAAGGAGCTAAGAATAACTCGAAATCCGCACCTGTTAATGACGACACGACGTATCTCAAAATCAAGCCCGTTATTCTTGATCAACTATTTGAGTCATTCGAGAAGTGGCCACGGATTCATGAGCAAGCGAGCAAGCAATCCGAGAATATTCCTTCACCTACGTCTCCTTCTCGTCACCACCGCATAGGGCTGCCGACACCCCTTCTCTTCTCTCTTTCCTCCATTCCTTCCTTTATTAAATTTCGGGTCCCCGTCAGTTCAAGACTGGTAATCAACGCAAATCAGAACCAGCAATACCAGTAGCCTCACTGGGCTATAGCTGCCAGTACATCGCACCACAACAGCACAGCAGCACCATCAACAAGAACCAAGGCACACAGCCCGCACAAACAGCAAAAAGGGCTGGTACCGGTACGGTACCAGCACATCCAAGTAGCAGTCCAACAAGGCCAGAACAGAACAGCACAGCGAGAAAAATCCCCATACCAGCAACCAGAAAAGAAAAACAGAAGGGGACCAATCCCCACAGTACCGGTTCAGTACCAGTAACCAGCAAAACAGAAAGGGGTCAGCCCATCATCCACAGAAAACGAAACAAACACAAGAGAATTTGTTTAAATACCCGGAATGGCGAAAATCTTGGTGAAGGTCGAGTGGTACTGAAAGGGCTAGTGTTGGTGTGCCTCCGTCGTCTCCTACTTCGCCTCTGATCGGCCTCGTATGCGAAGGTCGGTACCAAGGAAATTGGGTCTCGTCTCACGACCGTCTAGCTTTCACCAACTGACACAGCACCAGAATAGCTCAAGGAAAGCACCAGGTCGCCCAAGAATCACAAGAACTCAGCGCCCCAAAATCTAGGGTTTTCGGCTCAAGCAAGTAGAAAGGGAAAATCAGAAATGGAACGAGAGAGAGAGATTTTTCTCCACATAGAGATTGAAAGAGAGTAAAAAAAAATAAGAGAGGAGAGTAACAGAGAGAGAACCCGGGAGAGAGAGAGCGCGGTATGGGGTTCACTAATCAGCGAGAGAGAGAGGAAGAGATGGGGCTGCGGAGTCAGAGAGGAAGAGATAGGGACTAAAAGGGGAGGGCCTCTTCAAGATCTGTGCAGACCTACTTTGAACGGTTGAGATTTTTTTCCCATAATCAAAGAAATTAATTTGGTGCTATCTTATAGACTAATTACCTCTAATTGAAGAAATTAAACGAGACTCGGGATCAGAAATTTATACTAAGTTTTTGAATGTTCTTAATTTATTTTATCATTGTACTATAATTTTGGAATTTCCTATTTGTTGAATTAAATCAAAAATTCGTTAAATCGCTAATTGGTTTAATGAATAATTTTTATATAACTAACTTATCCATTAGTTTAATCAACTTTGATTTACCTTGATTTATCAATTAAAATAAGGCAAATTCTTCTATGGACATAAGGACCTATTTGTAAAATGAACATATTTTCATTTTCAAAGTTCAAACAGTCGATCCGACCGTTCAACATTATCTCCATATTAAAATGTACATGGAGGTCAAATTTTACATTTTTTTGATATTTTTTTACTATTTATTAAGTATTTTATAAAATTCAATGGTCTGAATTTGACTAGTTTTTGTAAAATACTTAATAAATAGTAAAAAAATTCAAAAAAATGTAAAATTTGACCTCCAAGTACATTTTAATATGGAGATAATGTTGAACGGTCGGATTGACTGTTTGAACTTTGAAAATGAAAATATATTCATTTTACAAATAAGTTCTTATGTCCAAAGAAGACACTCTTAAAATAAATCTCCAAGTGTAGGAAAAATTAAGATGTTACAAAAACACTAGAATGGCCCCTCCCCCTCATCTCCAGGACAGGAGAAGGTACGCACGGAGCAACTGGAGAGCATCTGGCGCGTATTCCACTGATTTGGCTGCTGATCTGTCGTGTCGCTATTGATTTGCAAGATTTAGATAACCATTTTGAATGATTCTTGTTTCTCTAGTTTCGTCAGCATATAGGGAATACATGTATGGATTCAATTTAGTCAATTATTAACTAATTTTGTTGTTTCACCTCAGACTTGACGTTTCGCTATTGTTGTATCTGCATTCCTGATTAATAAAATAATTTATTTGATTCTTGAGCTTTTCGTACAATTTACAAGTTGCTCAGAGAAATTAGGTCTTGAACCTAACAAGGTATGTTGTGTTGTTGTAGCTGGATTGTATGAAGAAACTATCCTATTTCTTTTACTTGATCCTATCTTAATATATTCATGAATGAAACAGATATCAGTCCAGTTGAAATACAACTTGGAACTCAGTGAAATTTAATTTAAAAATTGTACGGTTGACTGTATGCTAAAATCTGGGGTATTGTCAAAATAAATTTAATTAAGAATCACTGAAGATGTCTTTATAAATTACTAAAAATTCAAAATGCAACAACCGATACAACGTCAAAATGACTAAAAATTGAAAGGTCTGAATGTTGGAGACAATTGCAGGAGTGTTCAAGAAATAATTTTGTCGAACACTTTGTGGACATACACCAATATCTATTCAATTGGAGAAAAATAGAACACACACAAAGAAGCCAACCACAACAAGCAATCAAGCACAAAAAATAAAGAGAGACAAAAAAAAATCAAGCAATCAAGTCATCAAGCACAAAGACAGACACAAGATTTTACGTGGAAACCCTTGCGGGAGAAAACCACGGGAGCACGGCACAAAATCACTATATCATGGAGTCTTTACAATACAACAAGATAATATAGCCAATCACACTCTCTCACACTATCTTACAATATCATACACTAATTTGAGATTGCCCGGTGTATTTTGGTGGAATTAAAACAAGAGAGCAAACCCTTAACAAGCTTGGAAAATAAGCGTCTTTCTTCTAACAGAGAGACATGGCTTCCATCCTTTTCTCTCTTCAATTTCCTTTTCTATTCAAAAATGATATTTCCATGAAAAAGCAAATGGTTTGAAGCCCATTTCTTTTGGCATCACGATATTCAACACTGAAACCTGAATAAATTGTCATGTCACTGAATAATTTTGTTCTGAACAACTGAAAAATGTAGAGCACATCAATTCATGTAATATGATTTAACCATCTTAGATATCCTTAATCAAGTGCCAGATAATTTTGCTGAAACATAAATTGGTCTACTCAATAAAAAATTGAAAAAAAAAGCCGACTAAACTTATACAACACCAAAAAATTAAGCTAAATTCGAATTAAATACATTTAGTTAACAGCCTGAAAGATTGGAGGAGTCATCACAAAAAACTGAATAAAAAGAACAAGCTTGTACACAAACATGTACCACTACTGACTACTAAACAAAAAAAAACAAGAAAGACCCAATCAAAAGCACTTAATTTAACGAAAACCCTCCACTGAACAAACCAATTGCACAAACTTATGCCAGTTAGAGTGGTGCTTGAATTACACGTGAGGCCCTCCACTTTCGAATATTTTCTAATTGGCCCTTTGAAATTGGAAGTACTATTTTTTATTTGAAGCAAAACTAAACTCAAATGCTATCTAAATTGAATAAAAAGAGCAACTAGATGTTGCGTTATTGAGTTGTAGCCAGAAGAAACTTCAAATTTTCCATTTGCAACTTAAATATTGCGACTGTATTTAACTATGTTGTGAGAACCTTTTGGTTTCACATTTGAGCATCCAATTGTTTTTATTCAAGTCAAAACATTTCAAAAAAAAATTAATAACACTCCTCTTGTCTTGGTTTGGGACCGGTTACATCATTTAGATATAGGTGGAGTTAATTTGAAAATGTGTTATTATCTCTGAAATTTCAATTTAAAAATAAATGTAACAGAAATAAATAAATTGGGAACAAGGAGAGAGATATACACTTTTTCCATGTGCTTAATGAAGTGGAGCTTGCATAATTTCATCATCTACTTCTTTGGACATTGATCACACCTATACATCAGCAATGTGGCACGTACTTGTTGGTGGGGTCAAGAAGTTACACAAAGACCAACGGTTGCAAATGAGAACTTAATCAATTGCAAGAGCCATTGAGAGGATTCAAAACTTGAAATAACATAGAGCATGGAACAAACAAAAACTAGGCAGGAAATATAATCATAATAACACTTACGAGTCAGAGAGCTTAGTACCTTTGAATGTACTTAGAAGTCAGCGAAGTAGGCAACTCTGGGATTTCTTCCAGCAATGTAGCTTTCCAAATGTCAAGTCGTTGAAGGGCAGTGAGCATCACCATTGTACCAGGCAATGACCGCAGCGAGCTTCCATCATAGATGAACAACTCCTTGAGGGTACTACTGTTTTGTAACAACCATTGCTCTGGCAGGGCCTCCATCTCTGAACACTTTCCAACTATGAGAGAACTAACAAATCTTAGACATCTAAGTGGTTCAATACGAAGGAGGCAGAGGTGATCAATGGACAATGAACTGATCTTTAAAGAAACCAAGTTGTTTCCTTGGTTGACAGTATGTGCTTGTGGCATAGATGAAATTTCAATGAGCTTCTGACATCCAAGGATGGACAGGTGTCTGAGCGATGTAAATGCATTTTCAGAGGAAGGGATACAAGTAATATTTCCACTGTTTGCAATAGAAAGAGATGCAAGTGTAGAGAGGTGTGATGCTGACTCTAGCAATGACACATCAAGTTCACCACAGTTTCCCATTTCAAGAGATTCTAGTTTCGCAGGTAGCAATATGCTTTGGTTATCAACTGTTACCAGCTTTGGGCTTCCCTTTATAGCTAAGTCTTTTAGTGACACAAAGTTCCCAAATGCACCAGTTGGTAACTGAACCAAATTCTCACAGTCTCCGATGGTTAGTTCCTCAACAGATTGTAAATCTAGATTTTCTTGCTGCAGAAATCCATTCAATGATATTAATTTGGGACATTCGGTAATCCATACTCTTCTAAGCGATGATTTCATACATGATGGTGCTTCATCTGTAATGCTAGAACTGTGGTGCATATCTGGAAGGGAATTAAGCCCCACTCTACCTACTTCAAATTTGAAAAGAGAAAAAGGAATGGTCGGTATATTGGCCAGGTTTGGGCAGTCTGTGATTATAAGTTCTTTTAGATTTGGAAAGCCATAACAAATATGTGGTCCTGCCCAGGATTCCCATTTTGGCATGTGGAAGCAATATAGCCGTTCCAAAGATGGAAAAACACAATCACTTGTCCAAATTGGAGACCTGTTGCCTGTATAATGCCGAATGGTCAATTTCTTGAGATTTGGATTGGGTCGGAGGTTATCAATGACTTGCTCAGGGTCATGATAATTGCTCCCTTTAGTCCATTTCAGGGATAGTGATATAAGACTTTCCTTTTTGGATAGGTTTGCATTTGTAGCTTCAAGTGGATCCCCTACATTCTCAATTTTCTCAATAGAAAGGTATCGGAGATTGTTTAGCATGTCTAGTTCATCTATATGGTGACCACTCTCCCATCCAACAAAAAAACGTAACTCTTGTAGAGATGCCAACTTGTGCACTCCGTGAATTTTTTGAATTACCTCGCTGGGAAGGTTCATATAGCGTAAACTAACAAGATTGGTTATTCCAGTTGTTTCAACATCCTCATAATCTGAACAATCTTCATACAAATTGGTCATTTCTAGCACTTGAAGATGGTAAAGCTTATAAAGTGAATTATGAAGCAAATATCTATATGATTGTTGATACATACCTAGCTTGACCTTTAGAAATCGAAGATGCAACAAACTACCAATCTCCTCCGGCAGTTCACATCTACCTCCTCCTTGTATGACCAATAAACGCAAAGTTTTCTTAAGTGAACCATTTGGGGGAACAAATCGATCTCCAATAAAGGTTATTACCAAGGTGCGTAAATTTCTAAGATTGAATATCCCTTCAATTTTACTTTCGGGAACAGTGACATGTTGTGCAGTTAAAGGTATATTATCAGATTCACCATTTGGTTCTACTCTGCAACATTCTCCTTTCGATACATTCTGAGCCAGATCATGCATCAAATCATGCATAACATAGAACATTCCAGACCTATGTTCTTCAAAGAAAGATTTTCTACAAAGGTAGTTGAAGTATTCTTCTCCGATATCTTCAGGTCTTTCTTCTCCATGTAACACTTGGTGTGTGAATCCGGCGGCCATCCACATTTTGATCAACTCATCTTTGTCAAACTGATAATCTTGAGAAAATATGCAGCAAAATCTAAAGCATTCTTGCAAATGTGCTGGTAGATGGTAATAGCTCAATTTCAACACATCTGCAACATCCTTAGCTTTCTCTAAGTTGATCAGCGAATCATGGTTCAAAATTCTTTTCCAGTAATGGAAATCTATGTATGAGTTCAGCAAGCTTCCAATCACCTTTGTTGCGAGTGGGCTACCTCGGAGCTTCTTTACAATATCATTTCTGATCTTTTGCAAATCTCTATGATTGTCAGGGTTATAACCATGAAATGCATACTTATTGAACAACTCTAACAACTCTTGCTCTTTCAAGCCTTCTAACATTAGATCTCCTTGTTCCACATTTAACACACGAGCAAGCATGTCAGCCACTGATTTCATTCTAGTGGTGAGTAAAATTTTGCTTCCTTGTTGTACAAATTTCAGGGGAGCAATCAAATTCTCCCAATCACACATTTTCTCGTCATTCCACACATCATCTAGAATCAAAAGAACTTTCTTAGAAAGTACCATTTCCTTCAAGTTTATGTGAAGGCGATTTAATGATTCATTATCACGGCATTTTTCCCCTAGTTCTTCGAGGATTTTTCTTGTTATATCTTGAACACTAAAGCTTGTGGAAACACAAACCCAAATTGTTTTATCAAAATGGTTCTCTTTGCTAATCTCCTCAAAGATTAACTGTGCAAGAGTGGTTTTTTCCTAATCCTCCCACCCCCACAATACAAAAGGCAGAGATATTTCCATGAGATGCTGGTTTCTTTAACCATTCAATTATCATGGCCTTCTCTGTCTCACGACCGAACACTTTGATTCCGGTTGAAAGGGAAGTAGTTTCTCGATTAGAAGTGTAAAGTGGCTCATTATTTGGTTTTGCATTGCTATGAACATCTAATGCAATAGCAAATTGGAAGAAATAGCCAACATCTGCGGCAACTAGATCTAACATTTCTACAGCCTCCCTTAACCTCTTCAATGTATCTTCACTAATGTTAGAACCAGTAAATTTTCTCTTCAGCGAACCAATTATTGAAGAGGAAGATCCACTAACCTGATCTCGATTTTTCACCATGTCTTCCAGCTCCCAGTACTCGAGTTCGTCAAGCACATCTTCAGCTGCTAAGAAAGCTTCTTTGAATTGCTCTAGCCAAGCATTCACCCCCGAATTCGGGTGCTTCAATTTTAGTGCCTCGCCAACACCCATGACAGCTGCAATCTTGGGAAGAGCTGCTTTCACCCTACGTAGCTCGGATTTAGTATCGGCAGGCAGCATACGCTCGCCCAAGTAGGAAGAAGCCGTGTCGAGTAGTTTGCTAATGATTGCAGACCCGAACCATTCACCAACGGTTGAAAGAGCTAACTCCATCAAGATTTTCTTCTTCTAACTTACTATTTCTCTGTTTTTCTTTTCTTTTCTTTTTGTTTTTTTTTGTTTTTTGTAAGTAGCTGGGTTGTTGTGTACAGAACCAGAAAAAAAAAAATACCCTAACAATTTGTAGTAGATTGTTGAATGAAAGATGGATAGAGAAATTGAGATTTCAAGAGGAAAAATATCGGCTAATTAACAAAAGAACTCAATGACCAAAAGAATGATTGTATGAGAGAGAGAAAGAGAGATTGGGATCTGAGAAACAGAGTGAAGACAGTAAAGATAGCAAAAGAGATGAAGTTTATGGGATGTGTGGGTGTAATGCAACGCAATTTTTTTTTTTTTTTTTCTTTTTTTTAACTAACAACGGTTGTTTACAGAATAAGAAAAAACACTAACAATTTGTAGTAGATTGTTGAATGAAAGATGAATTGAGAAATTGAGATTCCAAGATAAAACAAGTTCGAAATCAAAGGAAGTCAATTATCAAAAGAGAGATTGTATGAGAGAGAGAGAGAGAGAGAGATTAAGATCTGAGAAACAGAGTGAAGATAGCAAAAGAGATGAAGTTTGTGGGATGTGTGGGTGTCATGCAACGCAAGTAAATCTCCACACATTTTGAGTTGAAACAACATTATTGGCGATGAGATTCTCTGTGGCATGCACAAACTAAGCATTATAGGTAGCAAATGATTATAAGCCTATCCACCTTCAGAAATTAGAAAAACTAACGTACAGGGTCAGTGACCCGATTCACAGTAAATTAATGTGATATACAAATTGTGCTTTAGTAGAAGCACTGTTTATATTAAAAATTAAAAATTGTGGGTGACCACTGACTTGTGTTTTTTGTCCCTTGTAAGTTGTAGCCAACTCCAATGCAATCGTTACCTCTAAACGAAATTCTCATTATTTCAATAACTTATTGTGTTTACAAATGATATTTGTTGGTTGTTCAACATTTCAACATTTAGAAGCATGGTGAATAATGTTGTATTATTAGGTAACAAATATTTTTGTATTAGTGGGTCTCAGTTTGAGTTTTCATATATATTATCAGAGGCATTAATAGTAATTTTTAAATTATTACAAGAACTCTAGCTAGTACCAGATGTTGAAATAGAGAAACCTTAAGACACTTAATGTGCACTTAAAAATATCAATTTATTTTTTAATAAATTAATGCTGATAGGATGATATTTGGCACATGTAAAAAATAAAATAATTAAATTGATGAAATTTACTACCTACTTAAAACTACACCACAAAAAACACAAGAATTTTTTTATTATGAGGAATTCCATGTATTTAATCCCAATGAAATGACTCACAGTGGTATGCATTGAAAAATCAAGAACAAAAAAACAAAAAAGAAGAGTACTATGAATGGACCAGAGGAGAAGCATCCAGCATACATAATTTATGGTCTTGTCTTAAAGCAATACATTAATTGAATCCATCAATGGGTGGATATGCATGGTGACTAATTGTCAAACTGAAATCTTTATTACTTCTTGTTACTTCATTCTTTTTGTGTAATAGGAAGGGGAATTGAGATTTAAAGGGGGTGTAAAGTGAGATATGAACCGTCTGATTTAATCTGGCACGAGTTTTGAAGGGGCCCCGTGAACCTAAGGCTGACTGCAAAAAATTGACTCGACTGACACTCATTCTATTCTTGTAGATACTCACTCGGGAGGGAATTCAGATCCAGTGCAATACCTAATTGAGTACAATTAGATCTGAGTGTTCAGTTTTCATTAGTGTGGCACGAATCTCAAAACAGACCCCCATATCTAAACAGGGACAAAATTCCAATCGTTCGGCTGGGTAATGAGAGCTAATTGTACTTAGTCAGGTACCTGGGAGGATACATATTCTTTAGGTAGGGAGGGGGACATTAAGAAATTTTGTGCTTTGCAAGGGGATTAGGTTTTTATTATTATTATAGGATCATGGTACAACCCAACATCTTTTAATTGCTTTTTGTGAGGATTGAACCAACATCTCTTCATAAAGAGACGGGAACTCACACCACTGCACTAAACATGCAGTTCTATAGATGTTTGCATTAACGTTCTAGCAGTGTTGTAAAAATCGTCCGTTTAGGCTGATTGTTGCTAGCTAAATCTGAAATAAGGAGTAAAGTGTTCTAAAAATCGCACGCTCTAGCAGCATTTGAGATGGCGTACATTGTTGCTAGGTAAATCTCAAATAAGGAGTAAGGACTAGAGAATTCGGAACCTGCTCTAATTGAAGCGCACAGAAAATCAAAAGCTGTGAGTCATCGTGCTTGTGTTGAGACCGACTTGTCAATTTTGAAATTCGAAGTAAACACCAAGTTGTATTAGAAATTGTTTGTCCTTTCTAACTAGTTGAGATTTCCAAATCACCTTCTGACTTTTTAAGGGAGGCTATGGTACTTCGGCTAGTGTACTATGGCTAGTGTACTACGGCTCAATATGGTACTTTTTAAAATCCTAACGGTCGATCCGACCGTTCAATGTGATATCTATATGAATATGTACTTCCAAACTAAATTTTATATTTTTTCGAATTTTTTTACTATTTTTTTAGATAGGTAGAATTTTCAGTGTTTTATACAAATTTTGGACCTTCAAAATTCTACCTATCTAAAAAAATTTGAAAAAAATTTGAAAAAATATAAAATTTAGTTTGCAAGTACATATTCATATGGATATCACATTGAACGGTCGAATCGACCGTTAGGATTTTAAAAAGTACCATATTGAGCCGTAGTACACTAGCCATAGTACACTAGCCGAAGTACCATAGCCTCGCTCTTTATCAAAACTATCAAAACACCTTAATTAAGATAGATCAGATCAGATGCAGATTTCTATGGCAAGGAACTATAGAAAGGAAAAAATATTCTCTTTTTAATTGGCAAACTGCTTGTTTAGCAAAAGAATTTGGGAAAATAGAGATTTTAGATCTTAAACAAATGAATATTTCTCTCCTTGAAATGGTGGTGGAAATTTAAAGATCCTACATATACTAGTGCTTGGAAACATATGATCTTAACTAAATATATTGTTTTTAATTTTACACAAATGTTTGAGTTCTGGTCTACCATTACATCTTTCCAATAACTAGGGTCATCTAATGTAGAATATGAACCTCGAGGCAATACTTATGTTCTATTCTCGATTGATATATGGTACCAAAATTGCTCAATGGCCACAAGATTCCCTTACTTGTTTGAGATATGCACTGATAGTACCATTTCTCTACAACAAGTGGTTAATTCGCAAGGGGATATTATTACTTTTCGTAGATCTTTATTTGGAGTTCTCTATACAGAGTGTTTGGAACTGTTACATATTATTAGCACATTATCCTTTACTCACTTAGCTGATAAACTTAGTTGCAGATGGGACCCTCAAGGCAAATTTATAGTTAGGTCATTATACCAATTTCTAAACTTTAGAGGTATTAAACCTAGGAATACCATGTTATTGTGAAAGATACCTACTCCTCTAAAGATCAGAATTTTTATGAGGTTGGCTACTAAAAATAGGATCATTACAACTGATAATTTGCCTAAAAAAGGTTGGCAGGGTTGTGCCAAGTGTCAGTTCTGTGATCAACATGAAACTATCAATCATATATTTATAACTTGTTCATATACTAAACAAATTTGGTTTTTCATGGGTGTATGACAATCTGTTAGCGGCACTTGGTCTAAGATGACAAATGTTATCCATTTTGCTAAACAACTGTCTTATGCACAAAGGACTGCCCTTCTACTGGTCTTCAGTGCTGTAAGTTGGACGATATGGAAACACTGAAATGAGCTGTGCTTTGATGCTGGTAAGCGAAAATCCCATCGACAAATCATTTTACTAATAATCTCTTTTGTACATTACTGGGCAGGTCAAGTCAAACAGCAAGTGAAGGATGCGACTGCCCTCTAGCTACCAGTTGAGCTGGATGCACTACCCCTTACTAGCTGGCACCCGGATGATGAGTTGCAGGAGGAAGAGGAGGCGATGGCAGAAGAGGAACCTCAGATCTATGATGAAGACCTAGGGAATCAAATAGTCCCATATGAAAATCCATTCAACCTTTGAAGAACTTAGGGCAATACAGCCAATTTTTGTGATTAACATAATCCCAGTCCCTATGAGTGGCTTATTTGTGTTTTGGATATTGTTAGCATTTTCTTTAGTGTTTTGGTATTACCAACAGGTATGAGGCTGAGGGACTATGCTGTTAGGGTTCTGTTATTTGCTTTTCATTAAAACCTTGTTAGCTACTGTAAGTTAAAATTTTCTTGAATGAAAATGGGCTTCAGCCTTTTCATAAAAATAATTGATGATATACCCTTGATATTTTTGAAATTGTCTATTTTTTCTTTGACATATCATCAAAGTCTTCTTAATATCTAATTTTTCATTAAAACTTGAAATTGACATATTTTTTCACTAAAAAAACGAACACACATTCTTACAATCCTTTCTCATTTTTCCTTTCTTTAATCTAATTTTATATTTTTATCTGAGCTGATTACTAATTTTTTATTTAACATGGAAACACTAATTTACTGTTTCTTTCCAACAAATACGTTCTTACTGTCCAATTATGATTAATATTATTTTGCATTTCCAATGAATCAAATGTTGATACAAGTTTAGGCACTGAATTTGTATTTATGGAAACACTAAATTTGTATTGGTAGAAGTGACAAACTGACAATCGTCTTATTAATTCTTTGCTAAGTTTCATTTTGCAAAGCAGCTATTGTCAAATTGCCTACAAAAATGTTCCAGTTTGTAAATCAAATTATTTGAAATTAGGAACGTGTTGATGAGTTTTCTAAATCTCAAATGATGCGACACACATGCAAATAAGAGGTGTCATGAGATATGGCAGCATTAGTGATGGCGGACATTGTTGCTTGCTAAATTTCAAATCAGGACTAAAGAATTCGGAACCTGCTCTCATAGAAGCGCACGGAAAATCAAAAACTGTGAGTCAGCATGCTTGAGTTGAGACCGACTGGCCGCCAATTTTGAAATTGGAAATAAACACCAAGTTGTATTAGAAATTGTTTGTCCTTTCTAACTAGTTGAGATTTCCAAATCACCTTCTGACTTTTTATCAAAACAATAGAAGGATAATTGGTGGTATACTTTTTATCAAAACACATATGGCAGCATTAGTGATGGTGGACATTGTTGCTTGCTAAAATTCAAATCAGGACTAAAGAATTCGGAACCTTCTCTCATAGAAGCGCACGGAAAATCAAAAACTGTGAGTCAGCATGCTTGAGTTGAGACCGACTGGCCAATTTTGAAATTGGAAATAAACACCAAGTTGTATTAGAAATTGTTTGTCCTTTCTAACTAGTTGAGATTTCCAAATCAATAAAAGGATAATTGGTGGTATACCCTTGATATTTTTTAAATTCTCTATTTTCTATTAAAACACTTAAATATTGTTTTACTTTGACATATTATCAAATACATCTTAATATCTTATTTATTCATTAAAACTTGAAATTTACATATTTTTCCACTAAAAACAAACGAACACACAATCTTACTATCCTTTCAAAATTTTGTCTTTAATTTAATTTTAAATTTGTATTTGAGCTTATTGTTATTTTTTTATTATCAGCTGAAACTACTAATTTACTGTTTCTTTTCAAATAAGTACAATTTTGTTGTCTAACTATGCTTAATATTTTTTGGCATTCTAATCAACCAAATGTTGAATGCTAATGTGCAAATTTAGGTACTGAAATTATATTGACAAAAACACAAGGTTTGTTTTGGTAGAAGTGACAAACTAACAATCGTTTTCTTTGTCCTTTTCTAACTAATGAATCGGATCCCCCCAGATCTCTCAACTTTTGTGTTGAGACATTTCCGGACCAGATTTAAAAATGGTGCCTATTTAGATGTAGGGTTCTGATGATAAACAATGAATTGCTTCAAAATTCGTGCTAAACGGTTCAGATTTTTACACGTATCAACTCAAAAGTTGAGATATATCGGGGGATGCAGATTCCTAATTAATTCCTAACTAATTGAGGTTCCCCAACCATTTCCTGACTTTTTATCAAAAATGTGAAATATACAAATTTTGTCAATGGGTAAAAATCTATGCTTATATTTAAAATAATATTCGTTCAGTGCTATTTTCTTGAATAGTGATATAGCTAGTGCCTCGGTGTAGGTTTAATGATATGTTCTCAAATTATGAAATTAAAAAGTATATTTAATGCACGATATCTTGCTTACTATTTTTATGTTAATCAGTTGTAAATTAATTTTAATACTTTTATATAGAATAACATGAAACAATAAAAATCAGGGACCCAAAAAACATGTATTAATTATTCTTCATAATAGCATACAAAAGGTTTTTTTCTGGGAGCCGGTACACTTTTTTTTTTTTTTTTTCAAGTTACATGCATATTTGATCTTTTATCTAGATCAAATTGGATTTTGTTTCAGACACGATTTTAGTAAACTAGGAATTCTGATGTTAATTAAATGTATGGGGCTATGGACAAATTGGCAAAAAGAAGATCATTTAATACCAATCAAACATATAAAAACAAGTTTACCCAAAATGAGTAACTACATACATCCCTGTGGTTATTAAGATAAATTGGATGTTGTCCCAGTTTGAATCTGCATTCCTTGATCCAATTGGTGAGTGGAGGGTGGTCATGACTAGATTTGTTGTTGGTGGGCTTATTGGGCCTGAAAGAAAAAGCT
This sequence comes from Carex kokanica, assembly GCA_025461125.1. Classification (NCBI taxonomy): domain Eukaryota; kingdom Viridiplantae; phylum Streptophyta; class Magnoliopsida; order Poales; family Cyperaceae; genus Carex; species Carex kokanica. Next base: position 784,657 of record JAJGRX010000673.1, read on the forward strand.
ATTTGGTGTTAAACTATTTTGGGCCTACTGAAATCGAAAATGTTGGATTTGGAATTTAGGAATTAATTTGATGAGTCCACTATAATGATTGAAAAGAACTTTGATCTTAGAAAAATATTTATAGGCCGAGATAAGTAATTAATGTAAACTAATTAATGATTTGACCTGGTCAAAATAACGAAAGAGGAAGAATGAAAGGAAGTTGGACTAGTTGAGTTGCTATTGGGCCGAGTAAAAATGAGAAATAACAAAGAGGATGCAATATTTTGCTGACGAGTGGGTCTCCACTTGTCAGGTGTAATGAAGTGGGACATAAAGTAAAAGAGAGAGAGAAAAGAGATTTAAGAGAAGGAAGATGAATTACCGTATGGCAGGACCCAACCTGTCAGATCTCGACACAGATAATTACCGGTGGGGTCCATAAGAAGCCTGCTCCAGTGCTGAAGACATGTATACTGTGTTGTTGAGAAAGAGACAGAGTGGGGACAAGAGATTTAAGGAAGATGAATCACCGTGTAACGAGACCCACCCCCTTAGATCTCAAGTCCATAAGAAGCCTGCTCCTGTATTGGATGACAAGCAAACGAGAGAAAGAAGGAGAAGGGAACGAAAGAGAAACTACCTAATTGAGAGGTTAACTCGCTGGAAACATGTATGTTGTGTTGTTGTTGTTACAGTGACAAATGAATTATTTGGTTCGGTTCAGTAGAGTCAAAAATTCATGATTCGGGAATAATTCAGATATAATTTGAGAATGATTCGGTATTATCCGGGCTGGAGATCTCAGTCCTACAAGGGAGCAAAAAAAAATTGCAAATTATTTGCGAATAATTCGGTCAACCGAATAATTCGTCGTTCGGTTCGCCATCACCAAAAAAAAAATTATTCGCGAATCTTGTGACTATGGTTGTTGTTGGATTCAATCAAGAAACTATCTCTCTTTTTTTCAAAATTTATTATTTTCAGTCTTTTCTCTTGTCATTTACCAGACTAACTCACTCGATAATCCTCAAAAATTCACCAAAATTTCCACAAAATTTTCAAATTACGACAAAATTGAAATGGATTACATAACAAAATCACTATGTTTAGTGGATATTTATCGTTAGAGGTTCACTGGTAAGGTCATAATTAGGTCTAGATAATTGATTTTGTTGTAATTTGTTTGACTTCAGAATCACTGCCACCTGAATAACAACAGTCAAAAACGAAATGAGAGAAAAGGAATTAGATATTGCTCCAGTTGCAATACAAATTTTGGTACTGAGTGAAATTAAAAATAAATTAAAAAATTGGTATAGTTGACTGTATGCTAAAATCTGGGGTATTGTCCGAAGAAATTTATTAAGAATCACTGAAGATGTTCTTAGAAATGACTCAAACTTCAAAATTCAAAGACTGGTACAACATCAAAATGACTAAAAATTGATTGGTCTGAATGTTGGGGTCGATCGCAGAAGCGTTCAAGGAGTAATTATGCACACAAAAAGTCAATATCTGACCAAAATGGAGAAAAATGTAACGCACACAAAAAGCCAACTACAACAAGTAATTATGCAGAAAATAAAAGAGAGACAAGATTTTACGTGGAAACCTTTGCGGGAAAAAACCACGGGAGCACGGCATAAAATCACTATATCAGAGAGTCTTTACAATACAAGAAGATAATCAAGCCAATAATACTATCACGCTCTCTTACAATATCATACAAAAATTTGAGATTACCTAGTGTATTTTGGTGAGATTGAAACAAGAGAGCAATCTCTAGAAAAAACTTGGAGAGAGGCTTCTTTCTTCTGACAGAAGAGATCCGGCTTCTATCTTTTTCTCTCTCCGATTTCCTTTTCTTATCGAAGCTCATTTCTTTTGGCTTCACGATATTCAACACTGAAACTGAATAAATTGTCATGTCACTGAATAAATTTGTGTGAACAAGTGAAAAATGATAGAGAGAAATAGTAAACAATTTCCAAAAAAATTCTAGAAAAACAATGACTTATGGACCATACAAAAACAGTAATTTTAAAAAATTCTAAAGAAATAGTAAATAATTTCAAAAAATGGAAGATTTTGTTTCCGATGACATTTTAATATAGAGATCATGTTGAGTTATTCACATAGCCCCACTCATATATATATGACAGAGAAGTGCATTGAAGGAAAAAACTGTCATAGGAAAAGACAAAAAAAAAAAAACTACTAACCTTAATTATATGCTCTTTAATAGAAGACGCCTAATTAAAGAGTTACTGCAGTTTTGGTGCAAAATGCTTTAGAATTTATTGTTGTTATATTCACCAAAACAATTTATCCAAGTCCAAAATTATTAAACCAGGTTACGCTAACTCAAGCTTGTACACCCACATGTAACGCTACTGATTACCGAAGAAAATAAAAACAAGAAAGACTGGATCAAAAGCACTTATCTTACGAAAACCGGCTATTGAACAAACCAATTGCACAAACTTGTGTCACACCTCCCCCCCACTTCGGAAAATTTTCTCATTGGCCCTTTGAAATTGCAACTACAATTTCTTATTTGCAAGAAACTCAACTTAAATGCTATCAACAATTTGAATAACACTTAACTGGGCTTTGGGACTGGCTACAACATTTGATATAGGCGGAGTTAAATGTTTCAAATGTGTTAGTATCTCTGAAATTTAAATTTATAAAGGAATGTACAGAGAAACTAATAAATTGGAAACAAGGAGAGATATATACCTGCATGAAAAAACCACACTGGCATCTATTTGTAGCTCGTACATAGTATTTTAACAATTACAATTTCATCCTCTCCTCCTTTCGATTTTCACAACTATGCAACAACAATGTGGCACTTGTCGGTGAGCCGTTGAGAACCTAATCAATTGTGAGAGCCATTTAGAGAATTCACAGGTTGGTAAAACATAGAGCACGAAAAAGCAAAAATTAGGGAGAAAAATATTATAATCATGCTTACAAGGTGGGTCGAAATAGAGTCAGAGAGATTAGCCCATGGACAACTTCTGCTACCTTCTAGGATATATGCTCTTAACAATCAGCGAAGTAGGCAACTCTGGGATTTCTTCCAGCAAATTAGCATTGTTAATGTCAAGTTTTTCAAGGGCAGTGAGCATCACCATTGTACCAGGCAATGACCGCAGCGAGCTTGCATCATAGATGATCAACTGCTTGAGGGTACTACTGTTTTGTAACAACCATTGCTCGGGCAGGGCCTCCATCCCTGAACACTCCTCAACTCGAAGATGACTGACAAATCTTAGGCAACTAAGTGGTTCAATAAGAAGGAGACTGAGGTGATCAATGTACAAATCACTGATCTTTAAAGAGACCAAGTTGTTTCCTGGGTTGACAGTATGTGCTTGTTGCATAGATGAAATTTCAAAGAGCTTGTCACACTCATGGATTACCAGCTTTGGGCATCCCAGTATAACTAATTGTTTTAGTGACACAAATTTCCCAAATGCACCAGTTGGTAGCTTAACCAGATTCTCACAGTTTGAGATGATTAGTTTCTCAACCGCTTGTAAATCTATGTTTTCTTGCTGCAGAAATCCATTCAAGAATGTTAATTTCGGACAGCTGACAATTATTACTATTCTAAGAGATGATTTCATACGTGATGGTGTAGGAGCTGTATTGCTTGAACCATGGTGCATTTCTGGAAGAGAATTAAGTCCAACATTCCATACTTTAAATATGGAAAGAGAAAAAGGAATGGAAGGTAATTCGTTCAGGTTTGGACAGTCATAAATTGCAAGTTCCTTTAGATTTGGAAAGCCATAACAACTGTGTTGTCCTGCCCAAGATTTCCATTTTGGCATGTTACGACAACATAGCCATTCCAAAGATGGAAAAACGCAATCATTTGTGCTATCACACGAATAGTCCACTTCTTTCACTTCATCCATTCTTGTAAGAGAGAGTGTTTTCAAATGTGGTATTTGCCCAAGAAACAGTAGTGTTTCCCAAAGTGGACAACTATCAAGTGTGAGGGATGATAGGTCCAGATGAGATGAATCCTGCATCCAAATTGGAGTTCTGTGGCCTGTATAATACTCAATTGTCAATTCCTTGAGATTTGGATTGGGTCGGAGGTTATCAATGACTAGCTCAGAGTTATCAGAATTGCTCCCTTCAGTCCAATTTAGGCAAAGTGAAATAAGACTTTTCTTTTTGGATAGGTTGGCATTGGTAGCTTCAATAGGATCCCCTACATTCTCAATTTCCTCAATAGAAAGGCTTCGGAGATTGTTTAGCTTCTGTAGTACATCTATACGGCAACCACTCCCTCGCCCAACAACAAAATACAACTTTTGGAGAGAGGTCAACTTGTGTAATCCGTGAATGTTTGGTCTCACCTGGTAGGGAAGGTCCATATACCGTAAGCTAACAAGATTGCTTATTCCAATCGTAAGACCCTCATAGTCTGAATTAAGAATTCTGTCGGATATATTTAACTCTTGCAAATGGTAAAGATTACAAATTGAATTAGAAACCAAATATCTAAATGATTGTGCCTCAAATCTTTTGTCTACCTTTAGAAACCTAAGGTGTATCAAACTACCAATCTCCTCCGGTATTTCAATTCTACCAGCTCCTCCCTGTATGACCAACAAACGTAAAGTTTCCTTAAGTAAACCATTTGGGAGAACAACTCGATCTCGATTATGGTCATCTCCAGACAAGTTTATAACCAGGGTACGTAAATTCTTAAGATTGAATATCCTTTCAATTTTACTTTCATGAACAGAGACATGTTGTGTAGTGCTAGGTATAAAATCAGATTTGTCATTGGATTCTACTCTACAACATTCTCCTTTTGATACATTTTGTGCCATATCATGCATCAAATCATGTATAACATAGTAGTTTTCATCAATAGAATTTCTTTCAAGGAAAGATTTCCTGAAAAGGTGATTGATATACTCTTCTCCGATATCTTCTGGCCTTGCTCCTCCATACAACTCTTGGCGTATGAATCCAGAGGCCATCCACATTTTGATCAACTCATCTTTGTTGAACGCATAATCTTGAGGAAATATGCAGCAAAATCTAAAGCATTCTTGCAAATATGCTGGTAGATGGTAATAGCTCAATTTCAGCACATCTGCCATATCCTTGGCTTGTTCTAAGTTGATCAGCGAATCATGGTTCAAAATTCTTTTCCAGTATTGGAAATTAATGTTTAAATTCAGCAAGCTTCCAATCACCTTTGCTACAAGGGGGCTACCTCGGAGTTTCTTTACCATATCATTTCCGATCTTTTGCAAATCTTTATGACAGTTAGGGTTATAACCGAAAAATGCATACTTATTCAACAGCCCTAACAACTCTTGCTCTTCCAAGCCTTCTAACACTAGATTTTCTTGTTCACCATTTAGCACATGAGCAAACATGTCAGCCACTGATTTCATTCTAGTGGTGAGTAAAATTTTACTTCCTTGTTGTACAAATTTTAAGGGAGCAATCAATTTTTCCCAATCACACATGTTATCGTCATTCCAAGCATCATCTAAAATGAGAAAAACTTTCTTTGAAAGAATCCTTTCCTTCAAGCTTTTAAATAGGCCATTTAATGACTCACCATTATGGGTTTTCTCACCAAGGTCTTCTAGGATTTTTCTTGTTATATCTTGTACACTAAAGCTTGTTGAAATACAAACCCAAATTGTTTTGTCAAAATGGTTCTCTCTGCTAATTTTCTCAAAGATAAACTGCGCAAGAGTGGTTTTCCCTAATCCACCAGCCCCCACAATACATAGGGCAGAGATATTTCCGTGAGATGCAGATTTCTTTAACCATTCATTTATGATGGCTGCCTCATTCTCACGGCCGAACACTTTGCTTTCGGTTAAAAAGGATGTAGTTTCTTGACTAGAAGTGTAAACAGGCTGATTATTTGGTTTTGCATCTAATGCAATAGCAAATTGGAAGAAATGGCCAACATCTGCGGCAACTAGATCTAACATTTCTACAGCCTCCATTAACCTCTTCAATGTATCTTCACTAATGTTAGAACCAGTAAATTTTCTCTTCAGTGACCCAATTATTGAAGAGGAAGATCCACTCACCTGATCTCGGTTTTTCACCATGTCTGCCAGCTCCCAGTACTTGAGTTCATCAAGCACGTCTTCAGCTGCTAACAAAGCTTCTTTGAATTGCTCTAGCCAAGCATTCACCCCCGAATTCGGGTGCTTCAATTTTAGTGCCTCGCCAACACCCATGACAGCTGCAATCTTGGGAAGAGCTGCTTTCACCCTACGTAGCTCGGATTTAGTATCGGCTGGCAGCATACGCTCGCCCAAGTAGGAAGAAGCCGTGTCGAGTAGTTTGCTAATGATTGCAGACCCGAACCATTCACCAACGGTTGAAAGAGCTAACTCCATCAAGATTTTCTTCTTCTAACTTACTATCTCTCTGTTTTTTTTTTCTTTTCTTTTTTTTTTTTCTTTTCTTTTTTCTAAGTAGCAGGGTGGTTGTGTACAGAACCAGAAAAAAAATACACTAACAATTTGTAGTAGATTGTTGAATGAAAGATGGATAGAGAAATTGAGATTTCAAGAGGAAAAATATCGGCTAATTAACAAAAGAACTCAATGACCAAAAGAATGATTGTATGAGAGAGAGAAAGAGAGATTGGGATCTGAGAAACAGAGTGAAGACAGTAAAGATAGCAAAAGAGATGAAGTTTATGGGATGTGTGGGTGTAATGCAAGGCAAGTTTTTTTTTTTTTCTTTTTTTTAACTAACAACGGTTGTTTACAGAATAAGAAAAAACACTAACAATTTGTAGTAGATTGTTGAATGAAAGATGAATTGAGAAATTGAGATTCCAAGATAAAACAAGTTCGAAATCAAAGGAAGTCAATTATCAAAAGAGAGATAGTATGAGAGAGAGAGAGATTAAGATCTGAGAAACAGAGTGAAGATAACAAAAGAGATGAAGTTTGTGGGATGTGTGGGTGTCATGCAACGCAAGTAAATTCTCCACACGTTTTGAGTTGAAACAACATTATTGGCGATGAGATTCTCTGTGGCATGCACAAACTAGACATTATAGGTAGCAAATGATTATAAGCCTATCCACCTTCAGAAATTAGAAAAACTAACGTACAGGGTCAGTGACCCGATTCACAGTAAATTAATGTGATATACAAATTGTGCTTTAGTAGAAGCACTGTTTATATTAAAAATTAATAATTGTGGGTGACCACTGACTTGTGTTTTTTGTCCCTTGTAAGTTGTAGCCAACTCTAAACGAAATTCTCATTATTTCAATAACTTATTGTGTTTACAAATGATATTAGTTGGTTGTTCAACATTTAGAAGCATGGTGAATAATGTTGTATTATTAGGTAACAAATAATTTTGTATTATTGGGTCTCAGTTTGATTTTTCATATATATTATCTGAGGCATTAATAGTAATTTTTAAATTATTACTAGAACTCTATCTAGCTAGTACAAGATGTTGAAAAACCTTCAGACACTTAATGTGCACTTAAAAATATCACATTATTTTTTAATAAATTAATGTTGATAGGATGATATTTGGCACATGTAAAAAATAAAATAATTAAATTGACGAAATTTACTGCCTACTTAAAACTACACCACAAAAAACACAAGAATTTTTTTATTATGAGGCATTCCATGTATACCTCTTAAAAATTTCAAAATTACGTATTTCCCTCAAACCCCGTGATACAAGCACACAAGGGGTAAATTGAAATTTTACATGCTTCAGGGTCGGCCTTGTAATTAATCCCAATCAAATGACCCACAGTGCTATGCATTGAAAAATCAAGAACAAAAAAACAAATAAGAAGAGTACTATGAATGGACCAGAGGAGAAGCATCCAGCATACATAATTTATGGTCGTGTCTTAAACCAATACATTAATTGAATCCATCAATGGGTGGATGCATGGTGACTAATTGCCAAACTGAAATCTTTATTACTTCTTGTTACTCCATTCTTTTTGTGTAATAGGAAGGGGAATTGAGATTTAAAGGGGGTGTAAAGTGAGATATGAACCGTTTGATTTAATCTGGCACGAGTTTTGAAGGGGCCCGTGAACCTAAGGCTGACTGCAAAAAATTGACTCGACTCAAACTCATTCTATTCTTGTAGATACTCACTCGGGAGGGAATTCAGATCCAGTGCAATACCTAATTGAGTACAATTAGATCTGAGTGTTCAGTTTTAATTAGTGTGGCACGAATCTCAAAACAGACCCCTATATCTAAACAGGGACAAAATTCCAATCGCTCGGCTGGGTAATGAGAGCTAATTGTACTCAGTCAGGTACCTGGGAGGATGCAGATTCTTTAGGTAGGGAGGAGGACATTAAGAAAATTTTGTGCTTTACAAGGGGATTAGGTTTTTATTATTATTATAGGATCGTGGTACAACCCAACATCTTTTAATTGCTTTTTGTGAGGATTGAACCTACATCTCTTCATAAAGAGACGGGAACTCACACCACTGCACTAAACATGCAGTTCTATAGATGTTTGCATTAACGCTCTAGCAGTGTTGTAAAAATCGCCCATTTAGGCCGATTGTTGCTAGCTAAATCTCAAATAAGGAGTACAATGTTCTAAAAATCGCACGCTCTAGCAGCATTTTAGATGGCATACATTGTTGCTAGCTAAATCTCAAATAAGGAGTAAGGACTAGAGAATTCAGAACCTGCTCTAATAGAGGCCTACAAAAAATAAAAAACTGTGAGTCATCGTGCTTGAGTTGAGACCGACTTGTCAATTTGAGTTATCTCCTCTTTTATCGAATATATATATAATCAATAATTTTTTAATTTGAGGTCTCATTGTTAGACATTACCTGGCACAAACAATTTGTATGTGTATCAAAATCAAGCACTCAAATTAATTGAAGACTGGAAGATTACTAAATTAGTACTAAAATTTTGGGTGTATTTGAAACTGACAAGAGCTTGAAATGTGACTTGGACAACTCTTGAACTCACTGAGTTGTGGGTCCCTATTTATTTTGATGTAATGAGTTTGTCCATCAATTCTGGTCCTATATTATCAAAAGACAAAAACAGTTAGGCCCATGTTTTATATTGGAGCCAGGCCCATTTCTGATGCATTTGCATGTAGGCCTATATTTTATTTATGTACAATATTCATTATTTATAATTTATCTTCTAGCGTGGGTATTGGAAGAAATGAAAGAAATTTCGTGCTGTACCGATCATGATCTGTGCTGAATTCTGATAATGAATCATACCCGGAAAAATACTTAAAATGTAAATTCGCATGCATTAATTCATCACAAGAATGTTATAATTAAGATTTAAATCTTATTCAAATTTTATGGTTCCAATTTTTAAAAAAATTTCTCCTTGATATAAAATAGTGCCGATCTGGACCATATAGTTTTGATCGACCGGTATGCCATATAAAAAGTTTCATATGCTGGGTGATATCACATAAATTAGTTTTACAGAAACATGCTCATAATTTATGCATTAAATATTTCAATTGATGCATTAATTGCAGGTTAATTAAAAAGTGAAGAAAATATTAAATGAACATATATAGTTCCGGAAAAAATGAAGTAAAAGAATCTTTAAAACTCTAATTATCATAACAATTTTGTGATATCTTGAATTTTTCTTTCTCTATTTCATTTTTTTAATCTATCCTACAACACTGGAGATGTCCAATGTGTGTTTGTCCCAATTGTTCTGCCTATATCAATTGATAGGGATTAAATTGGATAGTTACATTAATTAGTTTCCAAAAATGATAATTAGTAGAAAGCAAATGGGCAAGCATTAAATTAATCCTTAATTAATGAAGTCGAACTGAGTGAGAAACCTTGGGTAAGGATACAGTGTAGTTTTTGCTTTATGCAGCGAACATACAATAAAGTCAAAATAAACTGCATATGACTCCTGCGCTGCACGAAGTAAAAATTGCTCTGTCAGTATCTTTATCCAAAAAAATTGATATCCTGAATCAATATTCATTTTTCCGGATAATACGTGTAAGATTAATGTAAAGTTGATATCCTGAATTAATGATTTAGGAGTATCTACTGGGGAGAGGATTGACCTGGTCAAAGGAACATAACAGGAAGAAGGAAAGGAAGTTGCGATTGGGCTGAGTTAATATGAGAAATAATGAAGAGGATGATTCGCCACTTGTCAGGTGCAATGAAGTGGGACCTGAGGTCAGAAACAGAGAGAGAAATGCAGCAGAGACAAGATGAATCACCGTTCAGCGAAGGAGAATTTGAAGAGGTCCAGGGCAGGGCGGTCAGGCCCTCGGTTATGATTCATATAAAATCTCAAGCCCTCCAACTGGGGTCCGCGTTTAATAACCTACCCGCGACCGTGGAAGGCAATCGAGTAACTGAGAGAATGGCCCCTCCCCCTCATCTCCAGGACAGGAGAAGGTACGCATGGAGCAACTGGAGAGCATCTGGCTTTGGCTGCTGATCTGTCGTGTCGCTATTGATTTGCAAGATTTAGATAACCATTTTGAATGATTGTTGTTTCTTTAGTTTCGTCAACATATAGGGAATACATGTATGGATTCAATTTAGTCAATTATTAACTAGAGGTAGCAAGATGACACATCAAGTTCACCACAGTTTCCCATTTCAAGATATTCTAGTTTCGCAGGTAGCAAGATGCTTTGGTTATCAACTGTTACCAGCTTTGGGCTTCCCTTTATAACTAAGCGTTTTAGTGACACAAAGTTCTCAAATGCACCAGTTGGTAACTGAACCAAATTCTCACAGTCTCCGATGATTAGTGCCTCAACAGATTGTAAATTTAGGTTTTCTTGCTGCAGAAATCCATTCAATGATATTAATTTGGGACATTTGGTAATCTCTACTCTTCTAAGCGATGATTTCATACAAGATGGTGCTTCATCTGTAATGCTAGAACTGTGGTGCATATCTGGAAGGGAATTAAGCCCCACACTACGTACTTCAAATTCAAAAAGAGAAGAAGGAACGGTCGGTATATTGGCCAGGTTTGGGCAGTCTATGATTCTAAGTTCTTTTAGATTTGGAAAGCCATAACAAATATGTGGTCCTGCCCAGGATTCCCATTTTGGCATGTGGGAGCAATCTAGCCGTTCCAAAGATGGAAAAACACAATCACTTGTCCAAATTGGAGACCTGTTGCCTGTATAATACTCAATGGTCAAATTCTTGAGATTTGGATTGGGTCGGAGGTTATCAATGACTTGCTCAGGGTCATGATAATTGCTCCCTTCAGTCCATTTCAGGGATAGTGATATAAGACTTTCCTTTTTGAATAGGTTTGCATTTGTAGCTTCAAGTGGATCCCCTACATTCTCAATTTTCTCAATAGAAAGGTATCGGAGATTGCTTAGCATCTCTAATTCATCTATATGGTGACCACTCTCCCGTCCAACAAAAAAATCTAACTCTTGTAGAGATGTCAACTTGTGCACTCCGTGAATTTTTTGCTTTACCCCGTTGGGAAGGTTCATATAGCGCAAACTAACAAGATTGGTAATTCCAGTTGTTTCAATACCCTCATAATTTGAATCTTCATTCCAAATATGAACCAGGGTCATTTCTAGCACTTGAAGATGGTAAAGCTTATAAAGTGAATTATGAAGCAAATATCTATATGATTGTCTCCAATATAGGTTGACCTTTAGAAAGCGAAGGTGCAACAAACTACCAATCTCCTTCGGCAGTTCACATCTACCTTCTCCTTGTATGACCAATAAACGCAAAGTTTTCTTAAGTGAACCCTTTGGGGGAACAAATCGATCTCTGGAACGGCCGATTTTGAATTCTATGGTTATTACCAAGGTGCGTAAATTTCTAAGATTGAATATCCCTTCAATTTTACTTTCTGGAACAGCGATATGTTGTGCAGTTAAAGGTATATTATCAGATTCACCATTTGGTTCTACTCTGCAACATTCTCCTTTCGATACATTCTGAGCCAGATCATGCATCAAATCATGCATCAAATCATGCATAACATAAACAGTATTTTTCCATGAACGTTGTTCAAAAAAAGATTTCCTAAAAAGGTGATTGAAGTACTCTTCTCCAATATCTTCTGGCCTTGCTCTTCCGTACAACTCTTGGCGGATGAATCCAGAGGCCATCCACATTTTGATCAACTCATCTTTGTCGAACGCATAATCTTGAGGAAATATGCAGCAAAATCTAAAGCATTCTTGCAAATGTGCTGGTAGATGGTAATAGCTCAATTTCAGCACATCTGCAACATCCTTAGCTTTCTCTAAGTTGATCAGTGAATCATGGTTCAAAATTCTTTTCCAGTAATGGAAATCCATGCATGAGTTCAGCAAGCTTCCAGTCACCTTTGTTGCTAGGGGGCTACCTCGGAGCTTCTTTACAATATCAATGCTGATCATTTGCAAATCTCTATGATTGTCAGGGTTATAATCATGAAATGCATACTTATTGAACAACTCTAACAACTCTTGCTTTTTCAAGCCTTCTAACATTAGATTTCTTTGTTCCACATTTAACACACGAGCAAGCATGTCAGCCACTGATTTCATTCTAGTGGTGAGTAAAATTTTGCTTCCTTGTTGTACAAATTTCAGGGGAGCAATCAATTTCTCCCAATCACACATTTTCTCGTCATTCCACACATCATCTAGAATGAAAAGAACTTTCTTTGAAAGTACCTTTTCCTTCAAGTTTATGTGAAGGAGATTTAATGATTCATTACCATGGCCTTTTTCCCCAAGTTCTTGGAGAATTTTTCTTGTTATGTCTTCAACATTGAAGCTTGTAGAAACACAAACCCAAATTGTTTTTTCAAAATGATTCTCTCTGCTGATTTCTTCAAAGATTAACTGTGCAAGAGTGGTCTTCCCTAATCCACCCGCCCCCACAATACAAAAGGCAGAGATATTTCCCTGAGATGCTGGTTTCTTTAACCATTCAATTATCATGGCCTTCTCTGTCTCACGGCCGAACACTTTGATTCCCGTTGAAAGGGAAGTAGTTTCTCTATTAGAAGTGTAAACTGGCTCATTATTGGGTTTTGTAAGGCCATGAACATCTAGTGCCATTGCAAATTGGAAGAAAGGACCAACATCTGTCGCAGCTAGATCTAACATTTTCACAGCCCCCCTCAACCTCTTCAATGTATATTTACTAACAGTAGAACCAGTAAATTTTCTCTTCAGTGAGCCAACTATCGAAGAGAAAAATCCACTTACCTGATCTCGATTTTTCACCATGGCCTCCATCTCATGGTATTTCAGTTCGTCAAGCACATCTTCGGCTGCTAAGAAAGCTTCTTTGAATTGCTCTAGCCAAGCATTCAGCCCCGAATCCGGGTGCTTCAATTTTAGTGCCTCGCCAACAGCCATGACAGCTGCAATCTTGGGAAGAGCTGCTTTCACCCCACGTAGCTCGGATTGAGTATCAGCCGGCAGCATACGCTCGCCCAGGTAGGAAGAAGCCGTGTCGAGTAGTTTGCTAATGATTGCAGACCCGAACCATTCACCAACGGTTGAAAGAGCCAACTCCATCGAGATTTTCTTCTTCTAACTTACTATCTCTCTGTTTTTTTTTCTTTTGTTTTTTTTTTTGTAAGTAGCTGGGTTGTTGTGTACAGAACCAGAAAAAAAATACACAAACAATTTGTAGTAGGTTGTTGAATGAAAGATGAATAGAGAAATTGAGATTTCAAGAGGAAAAATATGGGCTAATTAACAAAGGAACTCAATGACCAAAAGAATGATTGTCTGAGGGAGAGAAAGAGAGATTGAGATCTGAGAAACAAAGTGAAGACACTAAAGATAGCAAAAGAGATGAAGTTTCTGGGATGTGTGGGTGTAATGCAACGCAAGTTTTTTTTTTTTTTCCTTTTTTTTGGTTTTTTTTTTTTTGGTTTTTAACTAGCAACCGATGTAGTAGATTGTTGGATGAAAGATGAACTAAGAAATTGAGATTCCAAGAAAATAGATCGGCTTAAAAAGGAAGTCTATTACCAAAAGACAGATTCTATGAGAAAGAAAGATTGCGATCTAAGAAATAGAGTGAAAGACAGAGATCGAGAGAAAACTATATTTGGTGAAGTAGTAGAATGTTTCTAGTAGATTGTTGAATGAAGATGAAATCAGAATGGGGATTCAAGAGAAAATCAATCGGTTAATGAAGTCAATTACCAAAAGACAGATTGTATGAGCAAGAGAGAGATTGAGATCTGACAAACAGAGTGAAAGGTAGAGATCAAGAGACAAAAATAGCTATGCAAAGGAGATCAAATAAAGTTGAGTTCAAACAACAATACTGGTGGTATGCATAATCTCTGTGGCGTATAACGACAAAACATTACAGGTAGCAAATCATTAATAAGCCTATCCTCCAGAAAAAAAATGAAGTACCACGTCAGTGACCCGTTACACGGTAAGTTAATTTTTTGGTCAAAAGAACATTTTCAGGTCAAACAGATGGAATCTAACCGAGGCACTGTGAATATTTTAAAAAAAAAATTGTGCTTTTGTCGAGGCACTGTGAATATTTTAAAAAAAATGGGGTACTTTTGTCCTAGAGTCATTTTTTTTTTCTTTTTTCAATAAAGTGTTTACTTAAAAATATGATATAAACAAAAAAATATTGAATCCTTTACATCAAATTTTAAAAAATTTGAAATCGTAACTGCTCATTTCAAAGGAGCCGTAATCAATGGTAATAAATTGTTATGGCTGTAGGCAATCCAGTTCAGTTTGTTGCGGTTTATTGCGGTTCTCTGACCATTAAAAACACTATTACAAGAACGTTAACCATACACGACATATTATAGAGGGATGCGAAAAAATTCCAAATAAACAATGTCCATGGAGATTTTCTTCTTCTAACTAACCTTCTCTTTTTTTCTTTTTTTTTTTTTTTTGGTTTTTAACTAGCAAGGATTGTTGTGTACAGATAAGAAAAAACACTAGTAATTTGTAGTAAAATGTTGGATTGAGATTCTATGAGAAAAAAGATCGACTAAAAAAGGAACTCAATTAACAAAAGGCAGATTGTATGAGCAAGAATTGAGATGCGTAGAAACAGAGTGAAAAGACTGAGATGAAAGCAGAGTAAAAGGCAGAGACAATAATAGATTTTTTTTTTTTTTTGCAATGTTCAATAATAGATTTCCAGTAGATGCAAAAGAGATGAACCAGCAACAAAGCTGAGTTTAAGCAATTAATTAATTAGCGATCATAATCTCTGTGGCTTGCAAAAAGTAAACATTATGGATAGCAAATAATTAATTAGCCTATCCACCTTTGGAAAGAGTAAAAGTACAGCTTCAGTGACCCGTTACACGGTAAATTACTGTTTTGGTAAAAAAAAACATTTTCAGGTCCAAAATATGTCCGTTGGAGCCAACTCCTATGGAATCATTCCCTCTGAATTGCATTTTTTTTTTCTTTTTTAAGTTATTTGACTTGAAGCACTCAGTCAAGGATTGAAATCTCATTTTATTTGATTCTACTCCAAATTTCTATTATTTTAAAGACTTGTGTTTAGAAATGATGATTATTTATTTAGCAATAAAATTATTAAGAATAAACTATGCAAAAATTATTAATACATTTAAAGTCCTTTAATGATAAATTGTATCTCCAACAATTGACGACCAATAATGAAGACATGTCTCAAATATATATAATTTACAAGCATTTGTTTTAACTAATAAGCCTCATTATAGAAACTAATGATTTGTACAAATAATTTGATAAGTTTTGCCTTTTCAAATTACAATTACATAAAAAGGTTTGGGTTTCTGCGATTAAAATTTCGAGATAAATAATTCAGGAGTACAGAAACCATCATAGAAAGCCACACTTTATGGGTTATATACTTATATATTATAATAAACTAGCAAATGCACTCACATACACTTACGTACCCAAGGGAATCCCAATTAGTTTAGACGTAGCCCAGGCAAAACGGAGGATTTTAAAAAATGTAAATGCTTAACCCTTCGGATTATGAATTTGCATCCTCTGAGGTATCTCAAAGATTGAGTTGAGCTGAGGAAAATCTGAACCGTTGAAATACTCTCTGCACGAATCTCAAGGCACAATAATACTGACCCGTACATTTTGAATAGGCACTGAAAGAAAAATGGTTCAACTTTAGATAAACTCAAATTTTGAGATATCTCAGAGGATACGAACTCGGGGATTTTTTTTGTCATTAAAAAGCCCGTAGGCATAATACAGGCCTACGGGCTTTTGAATGACAAAAAAAAATTCCCTGAGTCCGTATCCTCTCTGGGAATTTTGACCTTAATGAACCTAGCTATGCTTAATTACTGAGCTACTAGGTATACCAAAATAAAATTGAGAAATATAGACAATCTAGATACTACACAAATTTCGGATATGTTATTGAATTTTAATGTTGAGGAAGATGGCAAGTAATTTTTTTTAGGATAAAGATTTTTTTCCCCCGGCTCCTATCCCCCATTCATCCCCCAATCATTAATTATGTAGGGGACCACAACTTCAAGTACAAAAAGACAAAAAAAAAACGTGTATCAATCATTAATTACGTGGGAGACCACTCATATTTGAAAATTTTTATAACTGACGCGCAAGTATTCATATATAATACATCAAGTATTCATATATAATACACTAAGTATTCATATCTAAGATATCAAGTATTTAAAAAAAAAATGGACACATCACCCACCCATCTTTTACACGTTTTTAGAGGTGATTTTTTTTTTCTCCGTTCACTCTAACTAATATTTCTTACAATTTGTGAAGAATTTTGCGAATCTAAAATCACAAACGTCTTCTACGCAATTTTATCTTTCAAATGAGATCCATGATGAAATACTTTTGAGTTATCCGTCGCGCAAGTATTCATACCTCGTAAAATTATTTATATCTCATCATGCAAGTATTCATACCACGTCGAGCAAGTATTCGTACCTCGTCGAACAAGTATTCATACCTAAGATAGAGTGTACTGGACACTTCCAGTAATTGAGTGGTAACGAAATTTCAATCGGTAAAAAATGAGTGAATTATGTGTCTAGTTTTTTATTTGTGAAATACTGATGAGGTATGAATACTTGTTCGATGATATATGAATACTTGAATGACAATGTATGAATACTTGTGCAACGAACAACTCGAAAGTATGTCATCATGGATCTCATTTGAAAGAGAAAATTTTGTAGAAAACGTTCGTGGTTTTATATTTGCAAAATTCCTTCTAGATTGTCAGAAATATTGATTAGAGTGAACGGAGAAAAAAATCCACCTCTAAAAACGTGTAAAAGATGAGTGAATGATGTGTCCAGTTTTTTTTTGAATACTTGATATCTTAGATATGAATACTTTATGTATTATATATGAATACTTGATGTATTATATATGAATACTTGCACTCACTGCGATAATGACACGTTTTGTTTTTTCTTTTAGCGCTGAAATTTGTGGTCCCCTCTTAATTAGCAGTCAACAAAGACAGTTATTGACTGGGGGATGAATGGGGGATGGGAGATGGGGGATAGTTAGTTGGTCCCTTTTTTTTAAGCTTACCTTAAAATTAAGAGTGCACATAAGTACTAATAAAAAAAGCATGAGATAATTGCGCAAAGACTTGTTCCATATATACTCACGGAATTCACGACTAAATCACAATAAGTAGTTAATTAAAACATAAATATCACATGTTTAATAAAAGCAACAGCTTAGAACTTGTTGAATGGATCAGAGTTCAGAGATCTTGTAAGGCTCGCTAAGTGTAACACTTCAGATAACTCTGCAAAAATAAATTTAAAACAAGATATTATTTTCATAGGTTATACTGTAAAATAGTTTTAAACAATAAATTATTTCAAAGTACATCCTGATAATACTGTCAAATAACATGAATTGAGAAAATTATTTGGGAGATGGCTACATTTGTCTTTCAGTTTAATTTTGGTTCATCCTTATTATTTATTTATTTATTTTGTTATATGACTCGTCGTCATCTGTTTTATTCGATATACTGGCATATTATTTTCCAACACATATCAAGAATAACTTAAGAATTATTATTTTAACAATTTTGACAAATAATTTTTATATAAATTTAAATAAAATTAACAAGTAAATTTATAGTACATTTTTAAACATTTTGATAACTTAACAATAAATTTTCATACAATAAGTATTGTTTAATGATACAATGAAATTTTAAATCCTTCATGTATATGGTAGAACGTACACTAAATTTCATTATTTTTCATAGACATGGATGATCCATGTAACATATAGATCATATATTGGATTTTAAAATTAAGCTTTATAATTTCATGAATGATTCAAATTATTTTTTTAAACAGATCGTAATCAAATAATCAAACCGGTCGATCTAAATTCTCACTACTACTTAAATGTGTCCTAAAAGAAAATAATTATAAATTTGAAAAAAAAAAAAAATCAAAGGATGTTTAAAACTTACTTTTGAGTTCCACAGCTTAATTTGTTTTTGGAGTCAATTTTGCAGAGAATCAGATTACAACATCATTATAGTGATAAATCATAGCACTCTTGGCAGCCTCCTCACTTGAAAAATGTAAAAGTAATTAAGTTTAGAAAATTATGTATCAAATAGAAGAACAAAATGTCGAAATAAGATCTTCAAAAAAGATGGAGACGTTCATATGTTATATACCAACAATAAATAATGGTCTTTAAGAGAATATGTAGAATAAAAAATAAGGTATTTGTTAGACCTCAGCTTTAATACTAATTGTGTCTTTTATTGTTAACTAAATTAACAAAATCAAAATAATATATTAATTATTTTCTTAAGGTTAGGTGGAGAGCAACCTGCATACAATTATATACGACAAAATTATGTAATTATATATAAGATTTATTTTTGTAAATTACAGTTCAAAACGATTCCATGCCATTTGTCATATTGTGAAGGTGTAAGCATAAATTTTAAGGCCAAATGCCATAATAACATGTAGAAGTATGTTAAGAAAATGGGTGTACTAAATGGTTCAAAATTTTAACACATGTTGAGAATTTTTTTTATGGAGCCAGTCCGTATTCCTAGATGGTGCAGTTGCTTCTTCTTGCTCCCTCCCACTCTTCAGTCTTCACTTATCCCTCTCTCTGCTTCTCTACCCCTTATAACATTATAAGAAGTTAAGATGCGATGATTGTGTATCGTATTTACACAAACCGCAGTTGTAATATTATATGTTGAACTTAATGAAAAATTTTCATCAGATAAACAATAGAATATTTAAAATGGATATATAATAGAATTTATAAGATTAATGGTTTGTAAATTAAAAATAATAATTATACGAAACATGCGTCAAACACATAGTTAACTACACATGCAGCTTTTTAACGACTGTTGAGATATTCGTAAGATAAAAAAAGATGGGAAAATTTTCTATATGCTCATCTAAACTTTTGAAATAGCCAATTTCCCCGTCATATCACCATAATATCCAACATCCCATCAAAAATTAATTTTACTTCTTCTATCCCCTTTTATTTATTTTTCTTTTTATTTAATTACTTAAAATTTTGAAGTGACCATTGTACCCTTTAAAATTTAAATGGAGATTTCCCTTCAACTTTTAACATGATTGAAAAAGAGCTTTCTTCCTCCGAACCGCTTCATCTTTCTCTATGCAATTTCATGACTAGCTCATGTGTTGATGGTCATGCATTGTCGACTAAAATTGTTGTCAGGAAACCATGTTTCATATATATATAAATCTCATATTTTTTTAATAATCACTCAGTAATATATATACATCCTGAGTTTGTCCTGATTGGCCCGCTGATATTTTTGTATAAGTAACCCTTTTCATCTAATATTAGTCTCAATTATAATTTGTCTAGAGCATCACTTTTTGATATACTAATATTCTAATAATGTACAACAAATTTTTTCTTTAAGAAATTGGTATTCCACACTTTTTGTTATAAAGTAGAAATTTACTATTTCAAATTGAGCCTTAGAATTAAAAAAGCAGAGTAAATTCGTATAAAGAGGTTCCACTGAATTGTAAATTGAATCAATTGAATCCGTTTGTTATAAATCTTATGGTCCAAATATAAATAGGAGGTTAGGAGCTTAATTTTTATTTACAAAAATAGAGTATACAAATCCAGGGCACCTTAGAACTTTTTTTTTTTTTTTTAGGAGAAAGGGGACAAATTAGCATTAAAGACAAGCCAATTAATCTTTTTTTTTTTCTTTTGAGAAAGGGGATGTGGGAATGCTGCCATCGGTATAAAATCTGTGCCGTTGTTCTTCCATCAAAAGTCGTGTAGGAACTCCATCCACAAAATTCCAAGCAATGAAATATTTACAGAAAATAGTGCAATGAGTCACTTATTATTGCATTTTAATTTGTGATCATAACAAGTGCAAATAAATCTGAAAGCGCTGTGCACATGGAAGCGCTGTCCTCATACCCACTAAAAGGGGTCCACTTGGAAGGAACTGGAGAAACAAATCTCCATTTCTGCTGTCCAATGTTTAAGAGAAATTATTCTCGTAGTTTCTTTAAATAAAATAGATGAGGCTCCCAAAGCATCAAAAAACCTTTGAAGCTCTAGGATAGAGTGGGAAAAATGGCACGGTCGAGCCGGCTCCGTCACAGAACGGCACGGTTACGGCACGGAACGGTATAGCACATGTGTTAGTTACGTGCTGTGACTCGCGTGTCCTGTGCGATGACCATTCGCGTGCCGTGTTCATCTTTTGAAACTTTGGCACGGCACGGCACGGCACGTGAAAGGTTTAGTCACGGCACTGCATGGCACGTAGTCACGCAAGTAACATGTAATTAGGATCATTAGATATTGATTTAATGGTGAATCTTGAATAAACTAACCTAAATTATCACGGCATATTTAGGCACGACATGACTCACGTGGTATGACCATTTGCGTGCCGTGACCACCCCTTGACATTTTGGTCACGGCATGGCACGGCACGTGAAAAATTAACTTGGTCACGGCACGGCACGGCACGGCACGGCACGAGATCAAAGTCACAGCGTGTTAGTCACGTCACGGCACGGAACGTTTTTTCCACTCTACTCCGGGATCTCAATCAGACAGTCAAAAGCTTTTTAGGAAAATTAATGTATTTCACTTTAGGTTTCTTTGAAATAAAATATATGAAGCTTAATTACTAACTTTATGTGTACCTTTCAGTTGTTGACTGTAACAAACAAATGTTGGTTTTTTTAATTCAATGAAAAATGATGTTCATCACATTTTAGTACCTTCTGTGTGTGATGGTTGTAACTCGAATTCATAATATTATCATAACTGGACTTGTTGTTCTCAAATTATGAAATTAAAAAATATATATAATGCTAATGCACGATATCTTGCTTACTATTTTAATGTTAATCAATTGTCAATTTTAATAATTTTTATATAGAATAGCATGAAACAATAACAAAAAAACATGCATTATTATTCTTCATAATAGCAAAACAAAGAAAAAAGTTTTTTTTTTTGGAGCTGGTACACTTTTTATTTCCTTAAGAACAATCGTCTGGGTTATTTTTTTTTAAGTTATATGCATATTTTGTCTTTTATTTACATCAAATCGGATTCAGTTTTAGATCCGATGTTAGTAAACTGAGAATGCTGATGTTAATTATATGAATGGGGCTACGAATAAATTATTGGCAAAAAGAAGTTCATTTTAATATAATTGAAACATATAAAAATAAGTTTACCCAAAATGTGTAACTATATACACCCTCGTGGTAATTAAGATAAATAAGGTAAATTGGATGTTGCCGCACTTGGGATCTGCATTCATTGATCCAATTGGGGTGGAGGAATTCACATCTTCCCCGGTACCCACTACTAGAATTGTATCTTTTTCTAAGGGCAAAAAATGGCTTGTTCCATGGGCTTGCCCTCGGAAAAAGCCCTAAAATCAGTTTTTCCGTGCGCCACCCTTGGAAAAAGTCCGTGGCAAAAGCCTTCGATGGAAATAGCCAGTATTTCCGAGGGCGCCGTTGGAAATAATATTTTCTGGGTTTTTCCATGTGCTTGCCCTCGGAAATACTTTCACATCCAGCCTATGGGCTTATTATTTCCAAGGGCAAAATCTGTAGGTCCCACCTTAGTTGTTCCAAGGCAAGCAAACATGGGCCCCACAGAGTTTTTCCAAGGCTATCGAACGTGGGTCCCAACTGGTTATTTCCATGGGCAGAGTATGTGGGACCCACCGTAGTATTTCCATGGGCAGAATAGGTGGGACCCACCGTAGTATTTCCATGGGTAGAGTTTGTGGGACCCACCGTAGTATTTCCAAGGGCAGAGTATGTGGGACCCACCGTAGTATTTCCATGGGCAGAGTATGTGGGACCCACCGTAGTATTTCCAAGGGCAGAGTGTGTGGGACCCACCGTAGTATTTCCATGGGTAGAGTTTGTGGGACCCACCGTAGTATTTCCAAGGGCAGAGTATGTGGGACCCACCGAAGTATTTCCATGGGCAGAATAGGTGGGACCCACCGTAGTATTTCCATGGGTAGAGTTTGTGGGACCCACCGTAGTATTTCCAAGGCCAGCTATGGTACACGTTGTTCCATGTACATACCCATGGAAATAACTTGAATGACATTGTATCAGCATGCTCTCATCTACAATCCTCCCTGTACCAACCAGGTTCTGTATTACATTCCCCAATAATTCCCATTCAAACAGAAACAAAAACACATTGACATATAGATCTATGGAAAGCATTTAATAAGCATTAACATGACGTAGTGTTCTTACATTGTACCAAAATATGTGCAGAACACATTACAATATCAGAGCTGTATTGCACTTACCCTTCTAACTATATACCAAAATATACCCACTAGAAGTTAACCAGAATATACCCACTAGAAGTAAACCAAAATACACCAAAATATACCCACTAGAAGTTAACCAAAATATACAATATTGGACTTATAACTATACCAAAATATACCCACCAGTAGTTAACCAAAATTCACAAGATAACTTACCCCAAGGCCCAAGTTTGTTCATTTGTTAGAACTTGTAAAACATATATTAAGCGCTACAATGTGCACTTTTCTGCACTAGTGGGGATGGTTCCCATTGTAGGTAGAATGCCCGCACCATTGGCCCATTGCAGCTTCATTTGTTGGTACGGCATCTATTCCAGCATTGGCTTGATTTAAGATGGCTTGGAATCCGTGATTTGGCTGTACAGGATAAGCATTACCCTATTTATATCACATGGAAAAGAAACATGTTATTATTATGAATGTGAATTTTGCCTAGTTTGTTTTGAGTCAGAAAAGGAGGCTAATACCAACAACACTCTCTACTAAGTAATATCATTATCGGCACCCCTAATTAACCATCTAACACAGAAGCAGTTTCATGTAGTGCGAGAAAGTCAATTCCATTAGAACCAGCCACTCCAAATATAGGCTGTCAGAGAAAAAAAGAAAAATTGACCATTACACCCTCTCTCTCTCTCTTTCCCTTCACTAGAAAGGCTGTCAAAGAAAAAGAAGCTTTTGCCTTGATTTTATGTAGTTTAAGATGAGATCGGAAGGCAAAGACATTTGAAAGATTGGTGCAAATAAACAAGCAAAATAACTTTGCACTGTAAACATTGGAATCACTCTAATCACACTAAGTAGAGGGATTTATGTAGAACTTAGGTACAAGTCCTTACCTGGGAGTTGCCCGTCTGCATGTGTGAAGCTACTGCCTGAGTTGGCTGAGTGGGACCTTGACCCTAAGCATTGAATAAGCAAGCACAAGTGTTATAATTTGGAGATGAAAAAATCAGATCTTATTTGTAACATTTAATGGATTTTCTTTAGTTAAAAGTGGGACCTAATAATTAGGTAAATTCCCAGTAGAACCCTGCTGAGTTACCGAAATGTTTTGTTCAACATAAGTTAAACAATGCCAACAATCTAATTTTAGTATGACAATTTATGTCAACAATAAAGAAAACAACAACAACATCAACTAAGCTGCACCCCAATATGTTTCGAATGTAATTTTGAGCACATCAACTAAGCTTTCAGTTACGACTTACGATAAACAGTTATATCAGCAAGCAACATATAACCATAGTGAGATATTAAAATCTGACATCACATCAAAAAAATTAAACAAACTAAATTAGCAATCAAAATGGTCTTAAATACTGGTGGATTGAGCCCTTGTGCCCCAACCATCGAGAATAATTGGGTGATGTATATTTGATAAGATGCTAGTTCTCTTTTCATCTCGGCCCTCTCCTCAGCTTGACGGCGATCACTGTCAGCTAAGAGCGATTGTACTTCTGTGCGAGAGAAGCTTGGCTGAACTCCATTGTTTGTCACCCCAGAAACAGTAACAGAAGATGATGTGTGCTTGGGCCTGGATTGGTTGGTTGTTGTCTGCACCTTCCCATCAAGCATGCTTCCAAATCCTAGCACCCGACCATGGCTTGCTCCGCCAGCAGCTGACATGAACATTGTGCTCTCATCCATGTCGGCATTGGCCTCCTCAGCCATCATGTCGTTCACCTCTTCCTATGAGTTGCACCATGTGAGAAATATTAAAAGATGTGTTATTTTGACCTTGCTATGTACTGAATAAATTTCTAGAAAGTACACTAATTTCTGTAGTATCCACAAACCAAATAGGAGATAATTAAAAAATATAAATCTGCAACAACAGTATTGAGGTATGCATGTCCGGCTCATATTTTATGTAATAAAGTGAAAGTTTGGTGAAACATATTTTCTGACCTTGTTTTGTACTTAAGTATGCAAATTCATCAAATTAATGTATATAGTTCAACTTACGTAAACGGCTTTGATTCTTGTGCTTGTAAATTGCAAGGAGTTGACATCCAACTCTTCAATTACAGGGGGAATCTCCCCTATACTCGGTTCCATTACCACATTGTCATCAATGTTCTCTGTTGGTACAGCCCGATCCGTTGTGGCAGCTTCCAGTTGGGCCTCAATAGGTGATTTGCCGTTGTCTCGACGACAATGAAGATGGATGTAAAGTTCCCTCATTGTTGGCTCTTTTCCATTTTTTAATTTTTTCTCCACATGAAAATGAATAAGCAAGTCAGATGAGGCTGTAAATTACACATTAAGTTTTATTTTGAATAAATGTTCATGGAACTTACTAGTTTACCAAAATGCTGGTGTGCGCTTGCACATCCAGCATAGTGAGAGACCGTCAGTCCAGATGAAGTGCGGTTATCATGGTTTTGTCTGCTCACTCCTTGCCATTCCTCTGTGGCAAAAATGTCACACAAACCGTGCCAGCTTGCAGGGTTTAGACACCAATGTGGAACAGACTTCTTCCATGCTGGTATGTTTCTGCCGAAATTTTTTATGCAATTGTCCCTGGCCTCGTGTAGCTCCCCGCTGTACCTCTTTGCCGCTATTGCCTCCAGAACATCCCGACAACGTCCGAGATCTTCCCCATCACGATATCTAAATTTCTCCTTCAAAAAAGAAACACGTATTCCATTAGCAGGGGTACATGTTATAAAATTCAGACAACTGCCATATGTAATACTACTTCACCTATCCCCCCCTATCTAAAATTCAGAGAAAAACAATTCAGACAGCACGTATGCCATCTTGCTGAAATAATGCAGCTACAGAAAATTATCAATCAGATTTTTTAGCTATATAGATGATATCCTTGTAATGACCAGTTTTAATTGACATATAGGTCAAATCATATCCTTTTCCTTTACTACTAATGGAAAATAATAAGAATTGAAACTACCAAAAATGCAAATTCAATGTTATCTTTCGTGGTATCATCAAAGGCGTGGAAACTTCTCAATGGTCCAGGCATATGGTTCAGGGCCAGCCTTGCAATAGAAAATTGAAGTTTCAGAAAATAACTCTGGATAAAATGATTGTATATTTTTTAGAAAGGAAAAACAATAATACCTGGTGATAGCTGCCGTTATCTCTTTCGGTTTTTCTACACAAGTAAACTCACAAAAGGAAATTGGCCAGATTATTGGTCTGTCTTCCACTACATTTGTAGATTTTCTGATCAGCCCAGGGCCTCGTCCCCTTTTCTTTACAGGTTCGATTGGTGTAATTTCACCATCTGGTATAGCATTTGAACACTCACCGACCTCAAGTGCTGCCTGTGAATTACGCTTTCTCCCTACTTTTTTCTTCCTTGATGTTGCTCTTGTTAGACCAGATTTCCTTGGGGCCATCTGTGTTTGGATGAAAAGGAAACAATCATGTGTTATTTTTTAGGGAAAATTTCTAGTGTACCCATTGAAAATTTCAAAACAGCTAATTTCTAGGAACTTGGTGCGGTTGAGTATAAAAACCCTAATATCAGGCCTAAAAAGTTCTTAGGTAGTTAGCTAATATTTTTGGCCTTACTGTGCTTGTTAAGGTGGATTTGGTTCAAAAAGAAACTTGGTGCAGCCCTTGTTGTACTTGTAAACCAGTCTCCAGCACCTTACCTTCTTCCTACACCAAGGATATATTAAAATGTGAGAAATTGAAAGATGAAGATCGTAGTAAGAAGCTTTGTAGTTTATTTATGATGAAAAAGAGTGAAATGTATATAATAGGATGTGAAGACCTAAAAGTCCTTACATATTTTTCTCCTTTAATATGCTAAACTGAAGACCCTTTACCTTACTGTGTTGTTTTATAATAAGCTATAATGAAGTTGATCAAATTATTAAAAAAGTTAACTAAAGGAAACTCCGTACCAAAATAACTTACTAAGAATGACTACTTCAAAGGAGTAGAACTAGGGTGTTCCTAAGTTCACCAAACTCCTTTGTGAACTCAACTTATCAGTTTGGATTCGTCGTTTGAAGACAATCCAATTGGTTTTAGAGTTGAGTTCACAAAGAGGATTGGTGAACTTATCATCACCCTAGTTCTACTCACTTCAAAGTTAGAATACTAAAAAAAATTCAGTAGCAAATATATATGACAGAATCCAATAGGCTGGGTAATGCTTGAATACCAGGGAGAAAGTCTTGTAAATTGATAAATTGATAAAGTGACCAGTATTAAAGTGAATTGATTACCAAGGGTAATGCTTCAAGTATATCAAGACATTCAAGTGACCAGGATTAACAAATCTAAACCCTAGCATAACAAGTTAGACACCAGTTGCAACAACTGAACTTAAGATAACAGAAATTAAACCTCAAGTTGAAATAGGTACACAAAATCAAATGAAAATTTATAGTGTACCCATTAAAAATTTGAAGCTAATTTCTAGTAAAATGCCAAAGTTGAGTCTAGAAACCCTAATACCAGGCCTAAAAAGTTCTTAGTAAGTTAGCTAATAGTTTTGGCCATACTGTGCTTGTTAAGCTTGATTTGGTTCAAAAAGAAACTTGGTGCAGCCCTTGTTGTACTTGTAAACCAGTCTCCAGCACCTTACCTTCTTCCTACACCAAGTATATATTAAAATGTGAGAAATTGAAAGTTAACCCTTATCTTCTTCCTACACCTTATCTAAACCATAGACTAACAAGTTAAACCCGGTTGCAACAAGTGAACTTAAGATTACAGAAATTAAACCTCACGTTGAAATAGGTACACAAAATCAAGTGGAAATTTTGAGTACCAGAGACATATGAGTGGCTGTCGACTCCGATAATTGCACAGACCCGTGAAATTAGAAGAAGACAAAGGAGAGAAATGAGTGGGAGAGCGGGGGTGAAACTAGAAGTAGACAAATGAGGGGCCGTCGACGCCGATAATCGCACAGGGAGGTGAAATTAGAAGTGGACACGGGAGGGAAATGAGTGAGGCGAAGTGAGACAAATTAAGGAGGTGAAATGAGAAGGAACAAATGAGAGAAATGAGTGGGAGAGAGGAGGCGGCCGATTTTATAGGTTACCTAATAAGAGGAAATTTTGGGGGGAACTGAAACCAATCTGGCGCCGAAGGAGGCTACAAAAAATTTCAGAGGAAGACAGATCGGTTTTTGCTTCGAGTAGTGTAGTAAACATAATATAGGTACATTAATTGAACCATGTGATGCGCTGTTTGTATAAGGAACTACTCTGTCCGAATCAAATATCAAATCTTCACTGTGCTTCAAAAATTGAGATAGCCAATACAATTTTATTTACGTTTTGTATGTTAATTGGAGTCGGATTGATTTATGAATTAAAATTTTAGCTTAAAAATTATAAATTTTGCAAGATTGTAATTACTTAAGGTTATAATTTTAATTTTTTGAATTACATGTAATTATTATGTTAGTGTTGTGTTTAGTATAATTTATACTAAGTGAAATTCTATATGGTGTAATAATGTTAATCAATTAGAATTTTTGTTTAGAAGGTAATATATATATGAAATTGATATAAATAAGATTTATGGGAGGATGTAATTAATGCTTGAACATTGATAATTCATTACTAAATGATTCTCACTATTGAAATTTTATACCATCATCAATGATTTGTAGAAATGACTTGTGCCATATTAGAATGTACATAGGACTTGAACTCCTGATGTGTGGGGTATTGAAGGAAGGAAGTTGAATGTCGGCCGTTGGTCGATCGGAGCCGTTACAATGAAAGAGTGCTAAATTAATTGCACTGTTGTAAAGTTTGATATAATTTGAGATTGATTTACCAATCCATCAAAGCGACACAATATATCAACATCGTACGGTTGTAATTAGTTTATGTCGGATCGCATCTCATAGTCGTCGGGGCTTCAAAACTTTTATGTTCTTAAGGTTCCATATTCTCTCTTGATCATTTAAAAGTAATTTACGCGTCATTTAATTGCAGATCGACCGTTGAATGCTCATGCAGAAATGAACGGTCCGTATTATTTTGAACAATTTGATGCCATTATTAGTAATAAAATTGTACAAAATTGACCACAGTGGACTTTATCTGAACATACAATCACCAAAAATTCCGTTTTATATTTTTTACCTTTCTTAAAATAATTTTTTGTGTACATGCATTACCAAAGTGAGAGGAAAGTAAATGGTAGCCGTTTGATCGGTGATGGAGCGTCATGATATTGACTGGAACCATCTGTTTTAGAGGCTGTGGGATAAGGAGTCTTATTCTCTAAGGTAATATGATATTTTTGTTTAAATATGGGCCAATATGATGCACTAGATTGGAGTCTCGAGATTTGTTTACACAATCGAATGGTCGAAGATGAGAATTTATGTTCAGGTTACCTCAGGGAACTATTTCAACTGGGTTGGTATATTAGTAAATGCGATACAGATAATGGCTTCAACTCTCAAAGCGGTGCCTCATTCTAACAGTGCACAAATAATTTAGAATGACTGGATCCGGACCGTTCTTTTAATACTGCACAAATCAATAAGCCCAAATAACACCGACCACTGCGCTAGCCCGAATCTCAAAGCTAGTTAAATCTCTTATCAAACCGTATAGTGCATATAATGTATTAACGTATTGGAGGGGATTCTCCTCGCAGAGATATCTCAGAGGATGCGAAATCTAAGAAGGGAGCCGGGACTTAGCATTTTTTTCAAAAAACTCACTTCTCCACTCGTCTCGACCTCTCCACTTCTCCACTCTCCCAAAAACCCGCCCATCTCACAAAACCTCTAGCGCCGCCCCTCACAAAACCTCCGTCGATCGGGTTCCTTCTAGCGCCGCTCACCCTTTTCTCTACCGAAACCACGGCAATAAACCCTAACGCCGCTCACCCTTTTCCTTCTAACGCCGATCGGGTTCCTTTTGACGGCCGTGAGGCGAGTAGGCACTTGGTACCGCCCGATCGTTGCTTATCTGCGAATTCCTCTGCCCGGGTAACTCTTGACCCCTTTTTGTTATTGAGTTATGTGATAATGCTGCGGCCTTTGAGGCTTTCTTGTGATTATGGCCTTCGTGCCTTGTGGGGTTTTGTTGGCTGGGTACATATTATGTGCTTGGGGGTTATTTCATAAATTTTTTGTGTATTTAGGGCTGGTTATGTCAGATTACGGATTAATTGCAATTTAGATAATTGTTGTATTTGGGAAAAACTGACAATGCTGGTTTGCAAATTGTCGTATTTTATGCATGTGAAAACAATTTGAAAATGGTGTGCTATTTAAAAATTAATTGTTGTATTTTATGCACAAATTTTGCTATGCATGTGTTTAATTTGAGGTTTCGTTACAAGTTTAGAGACACCTTTTGACTCAAACACTCCTGGTCATGTTCTGAGAGAGTATTGCAATTTAGACAATTGTTGTATTTGGGAAAAACTGACAATGCCGGTTTGCAAATTGTTGTATTTTATGTATGTGAAAGCAATTTGAAAATGGTGTGCCATATAAAAATTAATTGTTGTATTTTATGCACAAATTTTTATATGCATGTGATCAAATTGAGGTTTTGTTAAAAGTTTAGAGCTCTCTCTATAAAATTACACTATTTGCTTTCGTTTGTTTTAAGTCCAAGGGTGAAAGCACACTGCGTACCTCGTACCAACATTGCAATAATTGGGCCAAAACTTTGTTTCTACCACACTCTTCTCAGCATTTTGTTAAATATCCTTTCCTAATTTTGTTAAAACGTGAAACTCTTTTCGTTTATTATAAATTTCAGCAGTAAATTAACCCTTGATTCCCACTAACACAAAATGAGGAAAAACACCATTGATTCATTTTCGTGCTTATTGCATATATGTAGATAAATGTTTTGTTTATTAAAATTGGCTTATGCATGTTAATTGCCTCTTCATTCTGTTCCATCGCTATTAAAAGTAATTAACCTTTTGGATTTTACTTTGCTCCTAAATTCGTTAGTACTACTCTATCTTTTGTTTTTCAATCATCCGTTCCTTGAGGGGAGCTCTTCCTTTTTTTTCTTTTGCTGTTAACCATAATTAAGCCAGAATTAAATGTAAAAATCCAAACATGAGAAGATATATATGAGATTGAGAGATAACAGGGGATTTAATTAATGACTATATTTGCGGGGGTATGTATAGAGTCACAGGGAAATTAAGTGCCAGCAAAGAAACAAAGAGGTATTTCGAAGTGAATGGCAGAATTGTCATTTTACTTCTTTTATTAGTATTAATAGGTAGTTATTATTGATTAATTTAAAAATTGGGGATATTAAAAAGGTTTAGAGACAGACATTGTTTAAGCTTGTTTTTAAGTCATAAGCATTTCAGCTCCCTATTGTTGTTCCTATGTTTTTTTTTTTTAAGTCAAAAGCATTTCTTATTATAAAGTCATAATTTGAGTTTGTAGTATTGTTTTTATATCTTCTAAGACCATTCTAGAAATTTTTACCAAGCTATTTGACTGTACAAGTTAATTTTTGCAAGCTAATAGAGTAGTATGTTGAATTTGAGTGTACTAATGATATGTTGAGCTGCAGGGAACTTTTATATAACTGATTTGATTTCCAATTTTTTTATATTGTTCAGATTCAAAATGAGGAGGCTAAGTGAAGCCGCCCAGTACGAGTTTGTACGTCGCCGGAAATCCCCAAGACTCAATCCGCCGGTACCAACAGCTCCCCCGTCGGTTTCTGAGCCAGAGCCGGCCATCCACCCTCCGTCACCTCCTCAGACAGAGCCACCCACCCCCTCGCTGGTACCAACAGCTCCCCCGCCGGTTTCTGAGCCAGAGCCGGCCACCCACCCGCCGTCACCTCCTCAGACAGAGCCACCCACCCCCTCGCCGGTACCAACAGCTCCCCCGCCGGTTTCTGAGCCAGAGCCGGCCACCCACCCGCCGTCACCTCCTCAGACAGAGCCACCCTCTGACCCGTTGAAGACACAGCCTCCGGCATCCACCCACCCGCTGACACGGCCTCCACACAACGAGGAGAATGTTCAAATGCCACCCACTCAATTGCCGCCCCCACACCCCAAGGATAAGAAAAAGACTGCAACGAGAACGAAGGAAGACATCCGGAGGTCTTCGAGGCTGAACCCCTTGGTTGCGTTCAGGTTGCCCCCTAATGCCCCAGAGGCTCGTGATCAGCCACCACCAAAGGAGATTGCTCACCCCGATCCATCACCGGCGTCTTGTGATCAGCCACCACCAGAGTCAGGTGCTAATCCCGATCCATATCCGGAGACTCGTGACCAGCCACCAGCAGACGCCGGTGCTAATCCCAATCCATCACCGGAGTATTGTGATCAGACACCAGCAGAGGCTCGCGATCGGCCACCACTGGAGGATAATGTCCAGACACCGCCTCGGTCAGCGACTGGTTCGGCGAGGTGCCGAACTTTTATTGGCCCCAATCCTCGCGTTTTGAGAAGTCGCCAAGTAGTCCCTGAGAATAATACGGACCTGCCAACTACATCTGCAGATGCGAGTTGTTCCCGGTCACCTTCTCAAGTAGCCCAGGAGTGGGATCCCTGGGAAGCTAATGACCAGTCACCGCCTCAACCCCTGCCATCTGACCCGCATACAACGCCTGTGCCATCAGAGGATCAATCTGGAGAGCAAAACACATCCAGTCCCTCTAGCATGCATCCCGCATTACTGTATGATGATGGCAGTAGGAGGTGCACCCGCCGTCGGCCCCTTCGCGGGATTCCTAAAGCTCTTGACTTGTGCGGGCTAGAGCTCGACGAGGCGGCAGCTCAAGCGTCAGCTGTCAAGAGAAAAAGAAAAAGAGGCAAGGGAAAAAACAATGTGAGGTGTACCCGGGGTCTTGCAAGACCTCGTGACCCGGTGCCACCAGAGGACAGGCCAAAATTGGTGGTGGTCGGTGATGCTGAGTTCACGTCATCACCCCGGTGCACAAAGATAATCAGCACGATTAGGCTTCTTACCTTGGAGAACTTGCCCGGACCTTACCGGAGCTGGAACATGTTTCCCTCGATGACAAGACTGGTTATTCTTCAAAAGTTCCTCCAGAGGTATTCATGGGAAGCTGAGGAAGACCCCTTGAGGTGTATTGATGTCTTTGAGAAAATAGCGGCAGAGGCATATATGCGGGAACTGATGGAAACCAGGAAGGTTCTCAGGAGGAAATATGGTGAGGAAAAGGAGGAATGGAAAGACCATCCTCCTAAATGGTGCAAGAACCCAGAGTACTGGAACGGGTTGGTTCACATCTGGTCCAAAGAAAAGTTTGTCCAACAATCAGCCACCAACCGTACAAACCGAACTAAAGGAGGTCGTGAAGTGGTGTATCACGTGACTGGTTCCAGGAGCATGTATCGGCATAAGGAAAAATTGGTAAGTAGTATAACACTAACTTTTATTAACATAATCTACATTCTCAACATCATCTGCATTCTTAATTGTCCAAATTTCAGATATCCGAGAAGGGATTACCGGTTGGATTGAAGGAGGTCTTTGATCGAACTCACATGGTGAAGACACCGCAAGGAAATGTTTACGTGAACGAGAACGCAGAAAAGGCAGCGGTAACAACATTCTAATATAATTTTAAATATTCTTCCTAACACCAAGCACTGCATATACTGTTCTTAGTTAACATATTTGAAAATTGAAAAATATGAAGCAATGCATGAAAATTGAAAAATATGTAGCACTGCATATTTGAAATTTGTAGAAATTGATAGATTCTGCATATTTGAAAAATAACTACTTAGCACTGCATATAAACAATGCACCAATTTTGATAAAGGGCACTGACCTGGTAGACATATGGCCTGATGACATATGTATATTTGTAAAACTCTAAATTAAACAATTACTAACCATATTTTTGTACTGGTGGCAGAAAGCATTCGATGCACTAAAGGAAGTGTACGGGGATACAATGGAAGATGAGGAAATATGGGAGCTCGCTGTTAAAGGGGAGGACAAGCGAGGGAGGCTATTCGTCTTTGGATTCAGGTCACGGACCAGCAAAGACACCAGAGTCTTGGAGACAGTGGAGGGTGCCCCATCGGAGTCTACGAAGAGCACGGCCACATCTGCTGAAGATTTGAAAAGAAAGTACACAAAAGAGGAGGTGGCAGAGTTACTCAGAGCTGAACGTACTGGGTTTGTCGCTGAGATAGCTGAACAAGAGAAGCGCCACAGAGCAGAAATGGAAGAGATTCAAAAGAATAGAGAGTACACGAGGGAATGTTTTGCAATGCTATTCCAAGCACATGGAATTGTTCCTCCACCTTTTACTGTAAGCACCTTTCTGCTCTGCTAATCGAAGAAATATTGTGAATTACACGAGTGAATGTTTTTAATTAAGGCTTATATGAAAACTATGTTTCTGTACTTTGTAGGAGGGGACGTCAAAGGGCAATGCCGGTGGGGGTGTGGACCCTCAACCATCCAAGGGCAATTCTGGTGTGGGAGAGGATCAAGCACCATAAGCTGTGTTAAATTGTTGCAACAAATTTGAGTAATTGTAATATGAGTAGCTAAGTTAATTTGTAGGATGTGTTTGTTGTTAATTTGTAGGATGTGTTACAATATATTTGCTGAGTTGTAGGATGTGTTTGCTTATTCTAACCAAGTATTTCAGAATTCAGTTCATACTTGTTAGATGTTGAACATGTTATGGTTTAAAAAGTAGTAATTTAAATAGTTAGTTGGAGGTTTAATTTTGGATGTGTTAATATTTTCATTCTTGTTACTTCAACATAAATTTGGATGCGTACAATGTGGGTACGCCATAAAAACATAATTTTACTTACATAATATATACCATTATTTCCGTCGGTATTCCAATAGAATAGCTCTCACAATATCTTTCTTCTCATTCAGCTCACCGCATTCCAGTCTAATCTCTGTCGTGGAACTCTCCGAACACTCTCTCAAGCCCTCCTAAACCCTAACATGTTTCTGAGTTCTAAGTCCTGGATCCCTCCACCCACTTCCTTTCCTTGGAGCACTTCCTCTCTAACACCTCTGTCCCTTCCAATTCCCCCCTGTCCTTTCAGGAGTGTCTATCCTATCTTTGGAGCTCTTCCTCTCTAAACCTCGGTCCTCTCCTTGCAAAATTAACCCTCTAAGAGCAGTCCATTGGTAACCGGTGCACGTGCAGGGAAGAGCTCCAAGGAGACAACCCAAACTGTGAGGTGCCTACTTGTTACATCTTCGGTGTCAGCCAGTTTAATTGTTTTATCATCATTACTGATTTCAGTTTTACCTCAGCTTCTGTTTGCTTGATTAATAAAACCAAATTGTGAAATTAAATCATGTAACCTACGAGCCAATTGTATCCTTGCCAAATTGTAAAATTATGAAACTTATGCACTGCCTTGAAATCCAAAAAATGAAAACACATCCATCTTGTGAAATTGTGTTTGAGGGACCATATAACTGACTCATTAACTATTTTATACAGTTTGCGTGATTCGAATGGCCACTGATCGGGAATGGATGTACAAGTACAGTAGAAGAAACAGGGGTGGAATACTTGAACCTCAATTTGTGAATGGTGTGACCGATTTTATTGAAAGAGCAGTATCCATACCCTCCGTTGTTAGTGTCGATGATAATGGTGTGCAATGTATCCCGTGTCCGTGTGAAAGATGTGACAACCTTTATAACAAAGATGTGCATACCGTCGAACTACATCTTTTACGCCATGGCTTTTGCAATCTATATGAAGTTTGGTACAAACACGGGGAGCCACATCCAAATTCAGCTAACAATCCGCCATTTGTGAGCGATGCCGCTGATCCGATGGTTGACATGGTAAGGGATGCCGCCGGTCCAGAATTTGATTGGAATGAGGAGACACCTATGGGAGCGGCTAAAAAATTCTTCGACATGATGGACGCTAACAATAAACCGGTTTGGAAAATTAACTCGACGGGTGAAATGGAATGTGAAACACAAACTGTCTTGTCTGCGGTGACACAAGCCTTTGCTTTGAAGTCGAAACACCAAATGAGCCAAGCATGTTTCGATGGGATGATGGATCTCATTAAAAGCACGCTTCCTCCTAGTGAAGAAATGCCTAAAAATTTCTACCAAGCGAAGCGATTAGTTGAGGGTTTAGGCATGGACCACAAGAAAATAGATGTATGTC
Source organism: Carex kokanica (assembly GCA_025461125.1). Taxonomy (NCBI): domain Eukaryota; kingdom Viridiplantae; phylum Streptophyta; class Magnoliopsida; order Poales; family Cyperaceae; genus Carex; species Carex kokanica. The sequence goes on from JAJGRX010000673.1 coordinate 820,662, forward strand.
CTAACTTTTGTATGCTATATTATAGTAATGCGAACAAGATGAAGACCCACTGTGATGCGTGTGGCGTCTCAAGGTACAAGCCTCTTGGACCCAATAAGAAGGCAAAACTCGTTCCACAAAAGCAACTTCGTTATCTACCTATCACACCACGATTGCAAAGGATGTACATGACCGCAGCATCTGCGAAGAATATGAGATGGCACAAGGAAGGTGTGCGTCACAAAGCCCCGATGATGGTGCACCCGGCCGATGGTGAGGCCTGGAAGCATTTCGCTCGGAAACATCCCACCTTTGCAGAAGAGATTAGAAATGTTTGGTTGGGGCTAACAACGGATGGGTTCATGCCATTCAACTCCAGTGCAGCTCCATATTCGTGTTGGCCGGTATTTGTTTTTCCATATAACCTACCACCTGGGATGATAATGAAAGAAGAAAGCATGTTCCTTGCGCTAGTCATTCCGGGATCAAAGCATCCGGGTCGGGACATTGACATTCTTCTTCAACCTTTGATCGACGAATTGAAACATTTGTGGTTAAATGGAGAAATGACATGGGATGGGTATAAAAGAGAGAACTTCCGGATGCATGCACAACTTCTTTGGACGGTTAGTGATTACCCGGCTTATGAGATGCTGTGTGGGTGGGGTACAAAAGGCAAATTGGCGTGTTATTATTGCATGGAGAAGACAAAGGCCTTTCAACTCGCGCATGGTGGAAAAACAAGTTGGTTCGATAGTACAAGGTGCTTTCTTCCTCCGGATCACGCATTCCGTCGAGATAGGAATAATTTCAAAAAGGTAGAGTTGAGAATGATCCGCCACCACCGAGATGACGGGAGAGCAGTTGCTCGATATAGTGAGTTTGATTTCGGATATTAAATGGGGTACAAATGGAGGATTACAACAGATTGAGGGTTATGGTGCAACTCACCATTGACAGAAGAAGAGTATTTTTGGAGTTACCTTATTGGAAAGATAATTTGTTACAACACAATTTGGATATGATGCATTTAGAGAAGAATTTCACAGAAAATTTGCTATACACGCTGTTAAACATAGGTGGAAGAACCAATGATAATGAAAAAGCAAGAAAATATTTGGCTCTTTATTGTGATCGTCCCACCCAGCACCTAATTCCGACGGGTAACAACACGGGAAAGATGAAAAAAACCAAAGGCCCCCTTCGCACTATCTCCATACGATAAGAAGATTGTTTTAACATGGCTCAAGGATGTAGTAAGGTTTCCAGATGGATACGCATCCAATTGGTCAAGGTTGGTTAACCTAACCACTAGCACCTTCGTTGGGCTTAAAAGTCATGATTTACATGTGTTTATGGAGCGCCTCCTCCCCGTCGCTTTTCGAGACTTTGTCCCGGATTCTGTATGGGATGTTTTATGCGAGATTTCAGCCTTCTTTAGGGAGATTTGTGCCAAAGAAATTGATCCAAACCGTATTGTGACATTAGAAAATGATTTTGTTGTCACAATGTGCAAGGCGAAAAAAAAATTTCCGCCCAGTTTCTTCGATTCAATGGAGCACCTTGCGTTGCATGTAGCATACGAGGCTAGAATGGGTGGGCCAGTAGGGTCCCGATGGATGTTTCCATGTGAAAGGTTCGTTGTGGTTTCGAATTTGTTTTTATTTTACATAAACGACACTAAGCTTACCTATGTCTTCTGTTTCTATACCATCATAGTAACTAACACTTAACCGTTGTTCCAATTACAGGCGTAACAAAGAACAGAGGATGAGAGTCACAAACAAGGCACGAGTTGAGGGTTCAATTGTAGAGGCTACAATTGCCAAAGAAATTGGTACATTTTCAGCAAACTACTTTGCAGATAAATCTAACATTAGCCAAGAAGGAGTTGAAACAAGTAATCGTTCAGCGGGACAGCTTTCAATATTCGATACTTCGACCCGTTGCATTGGCAGAAGAAGCCGAAGGCCTCTCTCTGAAACAGACTTTAATGCTGCACACACCTATGTCATCCTCAATTGTCCAGAGATCTGTGAGAAGTACATGGGGTATAATCTTATAAATTTTACTTTGATGATTTCAAAATTATCTGTTCTAGAACCTATCAAAATCTGCACTTTTGGCATATTCTAATATGCAGAGAGTTTGATACATGCATGCTCGACTCTAGAGTAGCCACAAGCCCACTAGATCTGCCAAGAATTCGTCAAGAGGGTTTTGCAACTTGGTTACGTAAAAAGGTGATAAATTCTCGTGATGAAGGCAATTACTACATACGAATGGCAGGAATGAAGCCTACCAAAGAAGCGTACTTCTACGAAGGGTGCGAAGTCAACGGGTATCGATTTCATACCCAAAAATATGGGCAAAACATGTCAACTAAAAGTAGCGGTGTTTGCATTAAAGGAGAGTGGGATGCAAACAACACACACATCGACTATTATGGAATTCTCCAAGAAGTAATTGAGCTACAATATGATGCCCACAAGGTAATTCTCTTTAGGTGTGATTGGTTTGACATTATAACGGTGTAAAGGTGGACCGCAAACATGGTATTGTTGAGGTTAATCATACTTCTCGCCTTACAAATTACGAGCCGTTCGTATTAGCGGCTCAAGCAACACAAGTATGCTACCTACCTTATGCATCGCAAAAGGCCGAAAGACGCCCATGGTGGGTGGCAATGAAAACAAGCCCGAAGTCGAGGTTTCGTGCCGAGGGTGATGATACAAACATCGAATTTTACCAAGAGGAAAGACCGAAAAATCCAATTGAACCAACAATTGGACAAGACATTGATTGGGATGGTATGGTCCTTCGAGGAAGACGAGTTTGAGCTAGTGATCGATACGACAAACCTTCCGCCGGCAACATTAAATGAACCCACGAGTTTGGCGAGGGACAAAAACAACATAGAGGAGGGTGCTAATGAGCATGACATGGAGCAAGATGGTGAAGAAGATTGCTTAGCCTCCGATGATTCCGATCAAGAGTATTAATTGGTAAATCGACATACATGTGTTAGGTTTTTCATTTAAAGTTACTATACATTTTACTAATCCGGCGTGCTTCATTTTTGTCATATGCCTTTTTTAACATTTTCCTCTTATTTTGCTTGTAACAGGAATTTACACAAAGGGAGATCTTATGTATTGAACCATTTGTCAAAATGTTTTGTATCTAAATTAAATATATTAGCAATAGTGATGATATTACTAAATCACTGTCTAAATCAAGTGGTTTTCTTATTAATTAGGATGTGTTATAGAAATTCTTTTGTTGATTAATTACTGCATGACATTTTGGGATTATATCCTATGTTAATTGAATGTTCTGGATTAAAAGGGAGATACTCAATAAATAGAATTTCTTCTGTCTCTGGGAGCTAAACATTTCCAACGGCAGCCTCACGGAAATATAAATAATAATATAAAATAATTGTAACTGCGTGGGCCTTCATTTTCACGAGATAGGAGTAGGTCCGATGGGCATCGGACCTACATTTAGGTTCAATTAGCTCTAGGGCCGTACGATTAGCATCAAGATCTATGCGCACCGAAATTGATACAGACTTGCACGGATTTTGATACAGAGACACAAATCTTTATGCAGATCAAATGGTCATCACACCCATCGAACCAAGATACTCTGATTCCCATTTTCACATCTCTTCCCGCTAAACCCTAACTTTTCTCCGCGTCGTTTCAACTTCACTTCCCTCCCTTTTTCTCCGCCTGCTCTCTTTCCACCCTCGTCCATTGTCTCTCCTCCCATTTTTCTCCGCCTGCTCTCTTTCGCCCTCATCCACGGTCTCTCCTAGCCACTTTCGCTCAGCCACTGTCTCTCCTCCTCCCCTCCGCTCAGCCACTCCCTCAAGCCTCTGTGTTGTGTCTCCAGCCCGCTCAAGCCCTCTGTGTTGTGCCTCCCTCCCGCTCAAGCTCTTTGTGTTGCCAAGAACGGTTCGGAAGCGAGGTGGCAGCGATCAATCACCACCTTGGTAAGCTCACTTGAAAATTGGTAATTAGCCCCTATCGGTAGTTGTTGTGGTTAAAGAACAAATTAGCATATCACTGGTACTGGAAAGGGTACCTTTTCAGAATATTAGGTGTCAATTTCATTTTCTACCTTCTAGGCAGTGCCTTACCAGTATTGTGACCTGACCAGCAACTACTGACCTGTATTTTGACCAAAATTGCAACTTCTCAATATCTGGCCTGTTCAATTCTACCGTCTTGTAGCAATTGTAAGAAGGATAAGCATAACCAAGCCAAGCTATGCAAACATAAAAATAAATAATTAAACATCAAATTATGATCCATTGGTTAAATCACTGCAATCACTACCGTTACCTTATTTAACTATTAATTTAATTATTTCAGAAATAAAATAAACAACTATACCCTCATCTCTCACGTGCCTTTCACCGTATATGATCTCTCTCCTCTCGTCTTATCCCACTGTGTTTTATAGTGGTGGCAGAATGGAGTTACAAAGTTCACAACTAGAAATAGATAGAATTTCGTACTTTTGTACATGAACTTTGTAACTCCATTCCGCCCCCACAAGTAAAACATCATGGATAAAGGCAAGAGGAGAGGGGAGAGATCATATACAGTGAAGGAAATAGGATAGATGATAGATGAGGGTATATTTGTCTATTTTATTTTTAGAATAACTAAATATATGGGTAAATAAAGAAAATGGGGATAAATAAAGAAAGTTAAGTTTGAATGGGGATATTGGACATTCTAGTGCTTTCATGGGGTTATTGTCTATTTACAAACTTTGAATGGGCACAATGGAATTTTCCCTTCAAGATAATAGGAGCACTAATATTATGCTACTTGATATTATTCCAATAGTTGCTGCCATCCGTGTTCTATGATTAAACCCCCAATTGCCTATCCAACCCCTTGTCTTGTGTAACAATTTCTCTTCTTTAAGGGTTTTAATTGACCTCATTTACAAATCTTTTATTTTCTAAGGTACAGGGAAAAAGGAGATTACTTCATATGGACAATCAAAATACCGAGGGAAATGAAAAAACGTGCGGTAATAGAGTCAATCCGTCGGGACCCCCCACCCCACTCCAGATTATACCACCGCCTAATCGATTCAATCCACTCACAAATCCAAACCCTCTGATAATCGAGTGGGCGACATGTTGCCCCGCCACCTGTCATTGTCCTTATCTTCCGAGGATGATGAATCTGATTCCGAGGATGAAGAGCCTTACGGACCTTTCTATGCTATTGATGATGTCCGGGCTTGGGTTCGCTGAGAAGAAGCAAGAGAATATGGGAAAATACTAACAAAAATGGAGGGAAGCGAACCAAATACTTCCCTCAAAAGAAAAAAAGACGCGACAATTAGTGAGGCACGAATAGGTTTCTAATTAGGGATGTGGGGATGGATTAGGCAAATGTTAATGAAATCTTTTGAAAGATTTTTTTTTTTATAAATGAGATATATAGTGACTAAATTAGTGGGTTTTTGGAATCTGGATGAATTAGGGTTATGTCCTATATTATATGTTTTTGGTACTAATTTGGTGATGTATACTGTTTGCTTGAAGACTCTTTATTGTCAAGTAATGCTACAATTATTTTGTTATCAACAGTGATGATATCAGTAAATCACTATCTTAAGTAAGTACTTTTCTTATTAATTATGATGTGTTATATAAATTATCATGTTTTATTAGTTACTGCCTCTCGTTTTGGGATTAAATTCTGTGTTAATGGAATGTTCAACATTAAAAGGGAGATCTCAATAAATGAAAATGCTTCTGTCTCCAGGAGCTAAATTTCCAACGGCAGCCACACGGAAATAGTTAGTATAGCTATAAAATAATATTAACTGTATCAGTGAAACATTTCCAGGGTATAGTACCCAAGTATTTCCGTGGGCCTTCATTATAAAATAATACAAACATAATAACCAAAACATTTCCA